>PVLD010025692.1:0-23322 GCA_004027595.1 Dinomys branickii
GGAGAATGTCCCTTAAGCTTTCTGCTGAGAGTTCCGCTTAAAAGGCTGTACAGATATTGGTTAGATACTCCCTACCTAGTGACCTGGGTGAGGTGTGTAAGACTGCTCCCCCACCCTCCCAGGGTTCCCTGCAGGTATAGGGATGGATCTCCTCCCCCACTCGGTGATCTGGTCGCGAGCGCCGATATCTCACCAGTTAGTGGAGTACCTGCAGGCATGAAGGTTCCAAGGTGCCAGTCTATCCTTTGGGGCTTTCTGCGCGGCCCGCCCGATGCGCACGAATCGTGAGACCGCTGGGCGTTGCCCCGTATTTCCTTTTGATGTTAGGTTTACAGATAAGTCTGTTCATCTAATGCTCATTTGATAACATCTGGCTGCGATGACTACATGCTCTGTCTCCGTGTTTCCAGTTGTTCCTCAAAACCTGTCATGGGACTATTTTTTTGTCTTTTATAAAATCTTAATTTATTATATCCCGCATTTATGGGATATTAGAAGGTCTTCGTTCTTCCTACACCATATGGAATTTCTCTGGGAAACCTCAGGGATTTGCAGGCAAGGAAGTTGTCCCTGGCAACTTCCTTTCTTCTCTATTTCACTGTACGGAGCCCAGCCTGAGGGCCTCCAAATTGAGTCTCCTAGGTATTGTCCTTTGGAAAAGCTAGGGCAGGCAGAAGAGGAGTGTGTGCCCAAACTTAATTTCCCATTATTCTCATTTTTGTTCTTAAATTTATGATTACTAAAATGACTTCTGTGTACTTGATCATAATCCTGTCCACCCTCATTCTCTGCTTTGGGGGATATTTTGAGAAGGAGAGTCAGTGGGTTGGGTTTTACTTTCTTGCTATTGTCTGGGTTTTATCTCCTTCAACATGAATATTGTCCTAGTTTGTTTATCTTTAGTTTCTATTCTGAATGAAAAGTACCTTACTCTTAGTTCTTTTAAAAATATTTAAACTACAATTTGTGAAATCTTCAAAGAGTGAAACCATGCCTCCTGGCTTAATCAAGTATAAAAAGAAAAATTAATTGTGCTTTTGCCTCTATTCAGGTTTGATAATGTAACTGAGACATGAGTACTCATACTGAAAAATGCATTCAAATTCCTCAGATTCATTTTCTAAGAAATATTGTCTTCGCAATTACATGAGTCTCTTGGTTGCATTTTCTAAAGTTCATCATCTTTGCTCCTACTGAGTTCTCTGAGATAAAGCCCTTTTCAACCTTGGGTCTCTATTAATCCATTACTCGGAACTCTAGCGTAATATCAGGATGGCTGTTTTCTTCACCCATCCTATAATGTGTGCCTGTGATGTCTTCAAGAGATATGCATTGTCCTGCTATTTAAAGAAATCTTGAAAATGGAAGTCACAATAAATATGACGCTTAAAATTATGAGCTTTGAATGATGTGACGTGTATAGAATAGTGAAATCCACAGAGACAGAAAGTAGAATGGCGTTGCCAGGAAGAAGGGGAGCTGCTTAATGGGTATGGTTTCAGTTTAGCTAGAAAAAGGGCTCTGAGGATGGATGGTGGACTGTGCACCACATTCAAGTGAACATACTTAGCAAAACTGAACTGAACACTTAAAGAAGGTTAGGGTGGTAAACTATATGTATTTTACCATGATTAAAAATGTCTAGTAATAATGTAGGCAAGACCTGATCTTGTTTGCTTACAGGAAGAAGGACAGCACAGAGAGCTGGCTTATGAGCCTCAGAGATAAGAACGCAGATGGTTTCACTCCCATGGGCTTTCCTTGCTCTTCTTTTTGAGTTTCTGTGATTCTCCAAGAGAAGAAAGTGGGTGGAGAGCATCACCATAGCTGAGGCTGACCCTTCACTGATTTTTGTTTTCCATTTAATTTCTACAGATTGTTAAGCCTTGGTCAAAGTCAGAACTTAGTTTCTCATTTGTTCAAATATTGAAAAAAAATCTCTACTTTGGGGGAGAAGAAGAATGAGGAGGAGGAGGAGGAGGAAGAGAAGGAGGAGAGAGGAAAGGAAAGAGAAAGGGAGGGAGGGAGGAAGGACAAAAACTACTGAATATCTTTTAGAGATGTTTGCAGGAAGAATAAAGACATAGGAATTCCTATAACCCATTCCAAGCTACCTCAGAAAGGAAATTAAGACATTTCTCTGTAGAGCATCCACCCTTTGCCTTTTTTTTCTGTATCAGACAATTTGAACTTGACAATGCATCACTTTATACCTTCTCTGCTATACTCAGCTACACTTATGACATCCCAGAAAGCCTATGTGACACTGGGTATATATACATTTAGGTCCATATACATTGCTTTAAAGTTGCAATCTATCATGCTTAAAAATAGTCTACTGTAAGAATTTATTTTTATATTTATTTTAAAGCTATAAATCTAAATTATTTTTACATGACAATTGCTGATGAAGTTGTGAAATGGCTTGAGGAAGTGTGACAGCCAGGCATGAGACAAGTTCCCCTAGAGAAAGGATCAGGTCAGCTCAGTTTGGGCTTAGAGTCTACCCTAGTCTACTGGCCAGGGACAAGTAGGAGATGTGGCACACATGTGACCACAGAGAATATCGCTTGTGTGACCTTGAAAGAAGAGGATGGAAGATACTAGTGGGTGCCCCAAATGTATCTGTTATATGCAGAGAAAGTCACATGGACCCCAGATTCACAGGAGCCTAGTGAAACAGGATCTCTGTTTCTCCAGAGAAAATGTTTGCCTATGAGAATAAACTTCTTTTATGAATTCTTCACCAATTCTTCATTCGCAGTGTTTTAGGGATTTGAGGTGGTCTCCACTTTTTAAGGAAGACTAGCTCATGTACCAGATGGTATCCAAGTCTATGATGGTAATTTGTATGACATCATCCTGCATATTTTAAGTGTATAAGTGACAGGCCTGGTGGCAAATATCTGTGAGCATCAACTTTTACAGTTCTTACATAAAAGAAAATACTATCACTAGTACTGTAAAAGAAAATACTATCACTATCTCAGTATCATACATGAGGTTACTTGCTGCCTTAGTTACTCTTCTCATTGCTGAGACAAACTATCAGATGCTCACAAGATAAAGGAGGAAAGGTTTACTTCAGTTCACAGTTTGTTGAGGTTTCAGTTAATAGGCAGCTGGCTCCAAGGCAGGGTATCATGGAAGAGGGGCATCATAGAGGAGAAATAATTCATGGTGTGGCAGGTAGAAAGCAGTGGGCACCAAGGACAGAACACAGCCTGTCTTTCCCTTTTATTCCACCCTGGCTACCAATCTGTTGGGTAGTCTCACCCAAACCTATGTTAATTCTAATCAGTGAACTAATTAGTACCACTTTGCATTTAAGCTGTACAGCTTTTTAACCCTTGGTCAAAATGAAAATTCCAGTATCACACGCTCTAGATTCAGTCAGCTCTGAAAAGCCTCACCTAGGAGCACGTGAAGTGTTGGGAGGACATCTAGATACAAGCCATAACACTTGCCCAAGATCTTGTAACCCGCAACAGGTGGATTCAAATTCTACACCATGGTATGACAGCTCTTATAGTTTCTTGATCACTCCTCTATGGATCTGTCACCTTCTAATTAGTCAAATGTCTTTCTCCATTTGGCCGTGAAAATCATTTGCAGTAAATAGATCACACGAGGTACCTTCAACTGATTTCTCTAGTTCTTGCTTCTCTGCCATAAACACTGTTGTCTCTGGACCACCACTGTACTCAGACAGATTTATAAATCACTGGATAGTCTTTTCCTAAGGTCCAAAGGAAACAAATAAAAGTTGCTGTCTGACACAGGACAATAAACTATATGAAACATGAATTCAAAGTGAATGTCATCACAAGCAATTTCTGGAGCAGTCTGTGGTTGTGGAGCCAAATTGGAATATTATAGTGTCCTCATTATGCTGTAATTTTTTTTAGAAATATTAGATGCCAAACCTTCCATTTCTATCTTGATTTGGGTTGTAAATGGCTCTGTTTAATTATTTACCATCATCTTTATTGATACAGCTTTAAAGGTTTTAGTGTCATTTTAGGGACCCAGATTAATATTTGATCTGACTTGTTCTCTCTCCAAAGAAAGACTTCAGTTATTTGAGATTTGTAAATGTATATCCCTTCACTTCACATTATAAAGAATATTCATGAGTAAGCTATCAATATCCAAACAGGATACTTTAGATTTTTTTCCTGGGGAAAAGCTGTACAAGGGTCAGACAGGCAATTAAGATTTTTGTTAGCTACTATAAAAAGATGTTTCTTTCCTTCCAGGAAGACATCATATGGAATCCAAGACTCACAAAAGATGAAATGCCTCACTTCTTTTTTAAATTTTTATTTGTATTAGTACACATTTTCAGTACATAATGATTACAGTCATCATGGGAACTTGGTACCTGTACACAGCACTGCTCAGTTCTTTTTCCGTCCCTTTACCCTCCGCTCTCTTCCCACTCTCCGTCTCTCGGTCCCCTAAGGGCTGAGGTTTACCTCTTATTAAATCCTAAAATGTTATTCCTCAAAGATTTATGATACTTATGACTAATGTTCCCCTCTTTGTCTACCCCAAATCTATGGATAGGAAGTGAATATTTTCTTAGCTAATGTACTTAGAACGGATAATTACTTCCATACCAGGCATTTTTTGTGAAATAAGATAATAAACAGGGTCTTAAATTCTTTGTTTCCCTCAAGTTTCATGAACTTAAGAGGGTTTCTGTGGAGAATTTTATTTCTTATGCTGCAACTTTAATACCTTCATTAAGGCTCTTGCTTTTGTCCTGACCCCCAGCTGTGTACATTTGGGTGTGGAATGCAATTTTCTCTGGCCACAACGAAGAGGAAGCTTCTTAAAACATCCAACATTTTGTGAAACAAAATCAAGTTTCTTTGGGGAAAACAATGAGCATTTCTTAACTTGCTCAGTCAGCTGCAGACTTCTTTTGTGAGGGGCCAGGGAGTGAATATTGTGGCGTTGGAGTCCATACAGTCTCTGCTCTCAGTCTCAGTTTCAGCCACACTGTGTGAAGATATCTATAGACAACATTAAATGTGGATCCCTACAATACTGAGGATGGCTGTATATCAATGTGATTTTATTTATGCACATTTATGTTTGAATTTCGTATCATGAAATAGTTTTACTTTTTTCCCAACCATTTAGCAAGGTAACTACAATTTTTTGCTGAGAGTCCATACAACTAGCCAGTAGGCCAGATCTGGTCCAAGGGTCATAGTTTCATACTGATTCATTTAGTTAGTGAATACTTTTGAGCATCCATTATCTGTGTTGAACAAAACAGATATAATATCTACCCCATTATGGCTTATGGAAGAGAAAATTGAAAACACAGAAATATTCAAGTTTGAGAGAAAGGATAGCTCATTTTTACTTATGTCCCAAGCAATGCTTTCAGATATCTTGACTATGAACAGTTCTCTGCAATTGCCGTCACTAACAACTGAGGAATAACTGATTCAGTGTTCCTGATAGCCTCATCCTGAAGAAATGCAAATTATTTCTCAGTCTGTAAAATACAAGGGTTTCGTATCTCTCACAGATTCCTATTAAAGAGGGTAAGCTAGAGCAGGGCATTCATTGTGCTCAATCTACATTTCCCTTATAATCACTAGTCCGCCCACTGGTAAGCCACCCATGAATAACCGCAGCAAGGTTTTCCTAGAACTCTGTTGTCTGCTATGGTAGCCATACATCATTGTGTCTACTTAATATTGGATTTAAATTAATTAAACACAATTTTAAGTTCATTTTCTATGTTGCACTTGCCATACTCAAGTGTTTGCTGCCTGATGCAAAGATTTCTTCAACATAAAAGTTGTCTTGGGCAGAGCTGTAGAAAATGGGAATATTTTTCTTACCTATACTGTTGACTTCAAGCAAATTCATCATGAACTATGAATGCTGTAATCTCACTGTCCCTCCAGCATGTGGTGAAGAGGTATTTGAGGATATAAGGAAGACGGTGGTTATGCTAAAGGATACCTGCTATATGTGAGATAGTCACTGAATCTCTCTGAATCTTTACATGAAAAATAGATTAAAGAAACTAGATACTAAACCAGCAGTTCATGGTCAGTCTGTGCAAATGCACTAGGTGATAAAGTAGCCCCCTAAAACCTATCATACAAGAGGGTAGAGGAAAACCCATCACAGCTGTAATCCTTCCTGTTTGAATAGAAAGAAGTGGGAGTATCAGGGTATTTGAAGGTCCCGAACAAAGACAGCCCCAAACACCCAATGGATATTGACTGGAGTCAAACGTGGCTAATGTGGGAGCAATGGAAAAGCTGGGAGTGGAAATGTGGAAGAGTTCATTAGCAAGTTCTGGAAAAAGATGAAGCAATTCATATCAGCTGGAGACTGATGGGTAGGGAACCTTTCCAGCAGAGAGACTCAGACTGAGAATCGGCCAGGAATGGGATAAAGACTGAGCAGATATGGACCATAGAGAACAAGGAAGGATAAAATGGACTGAGAGTAAAGTAGGAAACAATAGAAAATATAGAAAGTGAGCTATCAGAGGTTTGCAAAATTTAGAAAGAACAACAAAAGCCAGAAGAGGAAATCTAACAAGTTAGAAAAGGTTGTCTGAGCCTTGCCTCCTCCTAAAACTTCAGAATAAAATAAGTTCATGGAAAAATGAGCAACAATTCCAGGTAAAGACCATTTAGAGGCATTTAGGGAAAAATGAGGCCAGACTGATGGCACCTCCTATAATCTTAGCTGCTTGGGAGTCTGAAGAGGAGGAAAGCAAATTCAAGGCCAGCCTGGGAAACTTGGTGAGGCCCTGCCTCAGAATTGACAAAAAGAAAAATTTAAAGGATTAGGACATATTCTAGCACTTACTGGATGCAATCCTTACTTCTGATGGAAAAAGACAGACAGACAGACAGACAGATAGACAGAGACACACAAAGACAGAGAGAGAGAAAAAGGAGAGAGAGAGAGAGAGACAGAGAGAGAGAGAGAGAGAGAGAGAGAGAGAAGAGGAGGAGGAAAAGAAAGAAGTGGAAAGAGAAGGAGTGGAAGAGGAAGAAGAAGAACGCTTAAAGGACAGTGAAAGCATACAAAAAATTAAGCCCAGAAAATTGTAGCCTACTATTTCAAAATGAGCAAAAAGGCATTTGGAAAGTGATGCATTACATGAAAGAGCAATATGCATTAGGATCAAAAATTGAGACAGAAAACACTGACCTTAGGAAAGCATTAAAATATAAGGAACACAAAGCAGTGGTTCTAAAAATAAAATAAAATAAGGAGATAAAAAGGATAAATACTGAAGTCACACAATGACCCATGCACATAATAGGCTTCTTGAAAATGAAAATAAAGCAAGGGAGCAAAACAAATATCAGATATAATTTGAGAAGGTTTACTAAATTTGAAAAAGATTTAAAGCTCTATATTAAACAACCATAGGGTATACCCTAAAAATATTGTACTGTTGATACATTGTGTCAACTTGAGAAGTTTAGAAGTTTAACTCAACAGGGGGCCAGGGTCCTCACTTTGTAAACACTCTCATCCTGTGCAAGAGTCAGGCATAGACATTGTGTGAGCCCTGGACCTGCTCTAGAGGGAGGTGGCCTGTATGCAATACAAGGGAGGAAAAGAGGTTTGCTCTTCCCCTTTTGTGCTCTTGTTGCTTTGCTGTCTTCTGCCACCTTGAACTGTGGCCCCTGTGCCATGCCACCCTGCCTTGGAGCCAGCTGACTATGGCCTGAAACCTCCACAAACTGTGAGCTAAATAAACCTTCCCTCCCTTAATTCTGGGTGTCAAGTATTTTGTCCCAGCCAGAGAAAAGTAACCAACACAAATATCAACCCACAGTAGCCAGCATCAGAGAATAGTCCAATAAGATGAACAGATTTTTAAAAAATTCTTTGAGCATCAATAGACAAAAAAGTGGTTTTTAAAAAGAAGGAAAATTAAATTATCATCAGAGTTTTCACAGCAATGCTTTATGCTAAAAACAAATGGAGTAACAATTGTAATACACTCAAAGAAAACCAAAGATTACAGCAAACATGATTATAAAATATAAGAGATACAACTTACTTTCAGGAAGAGCTCAGTGAAAACTGTTTACAAGATCCTTTCTGAAAACTACGCTAGGGTATGAGCTTCAGACCATCAGAACTACAGAGATTTTTACCTGAAAACTGGTTCTGAGCATTAAATATATAGTTATTTATGGAACTAAAATTCAATAAGTTTAAAAAGAAGAGTAGAGTAAGTATAGTCATATACTTACTCTCAGTATATACTTATATAAGTACCGTCATATAGATGCTGTGACAGACATAGTATAATGATTTCTAAAAGAATGAGTATGGAGACAGTATATGCAACAAATTATTTAACTTTTAAAGTAACCATACATTAATTGTAGCATTTGGTTATTATTCAGAAGTGGGTAGGTGTAGGTTGTAAAATGAGACACTGATGACCTCCAGGTTCTGAGGATTTCATCAGGATTCTCAAAACAGAAGGAGAGCCAGATGTAACATGTAAAAGGTCCCTCAAGTCATGCACTTAAATTAGAAACATCAACTCACAAAGTAATATATGTTTTAAGTACATATACCTAATAGGAATATAGGAAAAATAAGCTGTGTACACTTAAACACTGACCTGTACCCCAAGGCCTTGAAATAAGATTTCCTATTAGAAGAAATCGTAGCTGCCTTCAAGTGTGGGGCAGCAAAAGTGACAAATAAGCCCGGAACGTATTGTCACACCAGATGCAGTGAAAGTCTTCAAAGACCATGAGGGTCATATCCAAAGGAATTATCAGCTAATGTAAATTAGTTCCCACTTGCCAGAGATTGCATGACTTTTGCCTGAATAATAAGTATCACTCTAGTGACCTAAAATTAAGGAATATACCTCAATTCATAATAGGGATTTTAAAAAAATTTTTGAGATGGAGCTTGCTATGTAGTTTGAGCTGGCCTTGAACTCACTATGGAGCCCAGGTTGGCCTTGAACTCACAGCCTGCCTTAGCCTACCAAGTGCTGCAATTATAGGTGTATAGTCATGCTCCACCATGCCTGGCTTTAATAATAGTTTTTTTTAAAAAAACTAATTGGCCATCTTAATAGGCTTTCATTGTCTTGCCTACTAATAAATAAGGGTAAAGTATGATGTAGTTATCCTTATTTTCCCATAAGAACTGTGCCAATGAGTAATTAAAACAGATAAGGGAAAATACCTCTGTATAAAAGCATTCCAATGAAAAGAAAATATGAACTTTTGGAATTAGAATACCACCATTTTGGAGTTCCCACTCAATAAACAGGCTGAGTATGGCAGATTAATAGCTGCCAACATCCCAGAAACAATTAGGCATTGTCTGCTGGAAAAAGAACGTAATACAGCTATGGTTTTACAAATTTGAATCTTTGGATCCAGCTACAATTTACAAGAAATACCTAAGAAAAAAAGGCATTCTGAGCTCTGCAATGAGTATACATCAACAAAATTCAGTCCTGAAAGTTATTGGTCAAAAGTCCTGGGTTTTTCAACATACAAAGGAAAAAAATGAAAAAGAAGTAATCCTGGAGATTAAAAGTTATTTTAAAATGCATTGAATAATTTTTTAAACGGCAAGGTAAGGTGGGTGTGCAGGAATAAACGCTGGGGTGAAAGACCTAAAGAAGAACCAAAATAAGTGCCTGCTGTAATAATCAGGAAGGAGGGGCTGCATTTGGAAAGGGTCTGGGCAGCTGTGGGAGGTGGCAGAGCGTCCTCGATTTCCTGATGTGGGCACTGTTTCCAAGATACTCGCCTTCCAGTAATTCATTGAGCTATATATTTGTGTATTTCTCTGAATCTCTCTTTTTTTTATAAAGGTGTTAAGATAATTTATTTAAAAGAGACCGGGTTAGCTGATGTCAGGACAGGGTACTCTGTCTTCTTTAGCTGCAGTCAAGTAGACCCAGCTCAGATTACCCGTCCTGCAGGGTCCCCAGGGAATCCTAATGCACAGTCATTGTTGAGGGGTACTATTTGCATGGTTATTTCTAGTACTGGGCCAGAAGCCTCAGAATGAGCTGATAAGACCGCAAGAAACTCATTTCCTCACAGGAAAACTTGCTAGAAATGGAAATTTCCAGGGCCTACTCCATCTACTGAATCAGAAACTTGAGAAGTAGAACCCAGAAGTCTGTACTGTAGAAAACACTCCCTCCGACTGAAGCAAGCTCTTGTTTGAATACTACTGAGGCACGCCAGAGCCTTCTCCAATTCGGCAGTGCAAGAGGAAGACTGCAAGATGTACTAGGGGTGGTCATGCCTTTAGATTAAATTCATTTGTATGGAGAAGCCCCTGGCCCACCTTCATAGGTCAGTGAGTACCAGAGGAATGCAAATAGATACTTGAGCCATTTTTCAAAGTTTGACAGTCTAGTGGGGCCTCTCTGCCCTGATAATGTAATATATAGAGATGATGATTATTACTTTAGACCAGGCATATTTTCAACTCTAAGCTGGTTCCCTTACTGAACCTTAATCAATCTTAATGGCCACATCACTGAAATTTATGTGTAGATCTAATATGCAGAAATCATCCATTTTGAAAAACTAAGCAATAATAGCAACACAAGCAAACCATGAGTCTGTACTCATTTGAGTCCTGAGAGTACCACCGTGTCTGACCCACTTTGGAAGAAAACTCAGTGGAAGCACAGTCCTCACCCCCAAGCTTGTTGGGTTAGGCCAAGAAAGGCATTTTTTCCTTTGCAAATGAGGGGCTTGGTTTTCTATAGCCTTCATCTAGGACTGTGTTAAGTGGCAAAGTCTAAAAACTGCTGTTAGAAACCTGGCATTGTTTTTGGAATACATGGCACTTTGTTCCATTTAATTATTTGCAAAGGGAGATATTTTTAAAGTAATGTTAGAGAAACAACATAATTGCTCCCTCTGGGTTGGCCTTGGCACTCTGTGGTGATTCACTAGTGAGGATTAGACATGCTCTGTTGACCATGGGCCAGGAGAGTGCAGGATTTGTGTTTCTCTTCCAGGTCCAAGAGAGCTTTGCATTCACCCATCACATGACAGGAACTCTTCTAAGTCACAGATCTCCTGCCCTGACCATGGCTCCTAAGCTCCATTTCTTGTAAACGACTTCATCACATCAAAATTCCTAGGTATCCATTATAGACAGGATCATAGACCAGGGTGGGGGGATGGCTTTTTCCAGAACCATCCATATCTTTGCTCTTTGGCACCTGTTACAGGGCCCCAACTGGGCTGAATGCTAAGACTGAACTCAGTTCTATGGGTGCAAAGATGAACAGAGATATTCCCTAACAGCAGGCATCTTGTAGGCAAGTATAGGCTGATCCTGGGAAAGAACATCACATGCTTAGTGATGGCATGTGTCTGCATTCAGGAAGAATAAAGGATGAAGCTTCTTTCAGGGGTAACCAAAGAAGGCTGATTCACACATGACTTTGAGCAGAGGCATAAGAATAAGAGATTTTGTGCAAAGGCAAACAGGTGGTAGATGGATGCTCCAGATGGATAGATCATCCTTGGAAGGGATTTGAAAGCCTAGGAAGGATCTAGTCCTCTGGTTCTGTGTGTTTAAGTGTAAACTGCAAGGTGGAAGCAGTACAGACAACGGGTGAGAAGGTCCTATAATTGAGTTAGAGTTGTTTTCATCTTGTATGGAAGGGGAGAGACTTTGAAGAATTTCAAGCAAGAGAAAAGCACAAAATTAATAGTGCTTTTCAGCGTTACTATATTATTTAGTTCTATCACATGCTAAGCACTATACTAAGAAATTCAGTCAAATCTTATAATAACCATGTAGGTGGGCCTGAAAGCACAAGGCTGAAGTCCTAGCACTCTGGCTGGTTAAGGCAGGATGCTCTCAAGTTTGAACCCAACGTTAGCAACTGAGAGAGATCTTGTCTTAAAATAAAATAAAGGATTGAGGGGTGTAGCTTAGCATGAAGGTCTTGGGTTTATTTCTTTGTACTGCAAAATAAATAAGTATATTAATTCATTTAAAAAATTCTATGAAACAAATATTACTCCCTTTACTCTACATATTAGGAAATAATTTTGGAAAAAGTAAGCAGCTGTCATAAAATCACAGCTAAAAAGTAATCAAATCCTGTTTGAAAACCAGGTGGGTTTAGCTGTAAAGGCTGAACTTGAAATTCTGTTGATATTTTCAAATACATACATAGGGAGTCCAGAGAGCTAGCGAAACTGTCCTACAGGATGTAGGGGAAGAACTGAAGGTTCATACATGTGGCATTTCTCAATAAAAGTATGCCATGTTGAATTATGCATAAATCACATCAATATAACTTGTTCATGCATTGTTTCATTTACCCAGTTATCCAGTCTGTCATATATCAGGCATGTGCCAGGTGCTGGAGACTCATGTGAACAAAAAGAACATAATTTCCCTCACCCCCCACAAAGCTTACATATGTTGTCCCAATCAGGGCCCCAAGGGAGATTTTTGCAGATGAGGTCCCCAGGTTAAAAAATGCAAGACATCAGCAACAACAGCAGCCAGCATGGATCAGAGCAGAGCACAGCACAAGAGAGAAAGAGCAGCCTGCATCTTTACTGTGTAATTCTTATACAGGTTGTTATCTCATATTTACATTCTTGCATAGTGCCATAACAAGTACATGTGTGTTTACCTGTGCTAAGTCATGGTTACATAACTGTATCCCACTGTGAGCTTGCACTAGACAGTGGAGTCATGGCCTCAGGTGTCCATAGATGCCCCTGACCTTCAAAACAGTCTGAGTGGTTCCCCACACATACTATGTGAAAATCCATCATTGATTGAGTAGTCACACAAATAAGGTTCACATTAATAAGCATGACCTGTTCTCTGATGTCAAATTTCTCTGGACTTTTTCATAGTCATGTAAGGAGACTGGGGGATCCACTCTAGTGCAAGAAGACCTAGAAGGATTTCCCTACAGTAAGATCAGAAGAGTGAGTAGAGACTGAGAGCTGGCCTGGTTAGGTGGAGAGGAAAGGGTGCTGCCACACGTGTTAGTGTGCTGTGACAGGAAGGATGACAGTGAGAGACACGGAGCTGAACCTGGTATAGCTGGAGGTCAGGAAGAAGGGAGGGAGGAGTGGAGACGGGGCAGGAGCTGGAAGGCAGGTAGGGGCTATTCTGTAAGCGCCTAGTAACCCTGTCAAGACCTGGGTCATTCGATTAAACCATTAGTCATAACCTGGGTGCACACTGGTGTCACCTGGAAGGCTTTAAAGCACAGAGTTCTGGGTCTCGTCTCCAGTGACCTGCTTTTAATGGACTCAGGTGCTGTCTGGGTACAGGATTTTAGAATGTTTTCAGGTGATTCTTGTGTAAAGACACAGGAAAGCCAATGAATTAAAATAGTTTAGGTCCATACATATCAGCTAATTTCCATGTTGGAAGGTCAGGCACATGGAGAATGGGTGGATGGGGTGGGGCAGATGTGGAAGGAACCCCAGTGAGCTGATAAACAGTGTCCCAGGCAGCGGCTAAGCACACCGTGCTGGGGCATTTCATCCTGGCAACTGGCAGTGTGTAACTGTCAGAAAGTCGGGAGGGATAATTTTGCTTCTGTTTTTCTTTTTTTATTTAAGAAATATTAAGTCTAATTTGCTTTCTTAAGACTTAAAGAAACCAATCCAATTTTTTGCTCTTGGCACAAGGCAGAACAAGCCTTTCTCCTCTCTCATGGGACAGCTTGTGCATAGTGGGAGAGCATGACTGTAGTGCCCTATAGCCACATCTATGCTCTTAATTCCAGATGTTTGGGGTTTACAGTCTTTCTCATGCCGTGCATTCTAGACTCCTCTGCTGAGTACTGTCTATCCTAACTTGCCACTACCATGTCCTAATTGCTGTTGTTCCTAATTTTTTCTTTCTCTCTCAGTTTAGTAAGATATTTTAGTCACTAAGAAAAAATGCTAAAGAGAAAATATGCCAAGAACAAACTCTAGATTTCAAAAAATTACCCATTTATTTTCTGTAACTAAGATAGTTAAATGATATATACAGAAAAGGCACTTAAAGTTTTACTCTTCGCCTTGGAAAGAATTGAAGTGAGCATTTGAAAGCCTAACTTTCCTATTTGTTCTGAATATGTAATTAATATAACTTCTGTTAGCCAGGAAGTGGAAGCCTCAGGGGAATCTCCCTTCTTTGTTCTAAAAATTTAAATTTCTTCCACTGGGGAACTTATAAAAAAAAGACAGTCTTTCTCTGCCTCTATGTATGAAAAAGCAACATAAATTGGCATTAGTGCCGTGTACTGAGCAGTCACAGTGTCCGTCACAAAACTCATCAGTTTCCATGTTACTTATCCTACGTAAACTCCATTAGAACTCAAGAGGGAAGCATGGCCACTATCTTCATTCTATAAGTGAAGAAAGATGAGTGAAAGAGTTTGTCCAAGCTCATACCAGCAGAGCCCCTGATATCTGTTTCTCTAGTGCAGCACAGAACCCCTTTCACTTATGTCTTTAAGAACAACTTTATCTCATAATTAAAGAATAAAGATCAACCTGGACTCACTTTCCTTCTTAAACCTTTCCTAGATGACTCAGCCACCATGTCTACACTCTTTGCTGGATGTTGTAACGCCTGCGTATAACTAAGGGTGCATTTATGATAGGGCCTATGGTATCTACCTTCATTTACAGTTGTAGCCACTAAATAAATTCCTTCTCTGTGATAGTTCATTATGGTGTCAACTTGAATGGATTAAGAATCATCTGTTGGAGTAGTAGAACATAGTTCTGGGTGTGTTTGTGTGACTGACTTATAAACTACAGGCTAAGGAGAGAAGGCCTACTCTGGACATGCGTGGCATCAACATATAGGCTTATAGGCAGGATGGAATACAGAGGGGAAGAATACAGATCCACCTTTTGCTTCCTCAGGGGAGCTCCCATCTTCATCATTGCCTTTGGACATTTGTCCCCATTTCCTTCAGTCTTCCAGTGCAGACTTCGGCCTTCCAAAACAGACCCTTTGGCTTTCAACCATGGACACCTGTGGGACTCTACAGTGACCTCCAGGCCTTCGACTTCTGAGTGGGTCCTCCAGCTCTCTAGCATGCAGATAGCCCTTTTCCATTCTTCCATCCCTGCTTCTAAAGGAAGCCATTATAAACCTACTTGCAAATCCTTTGTATAGTATGTTTTATATCCATTCCTCTAGTGAACTCTCACTGATACTATCGGTGTGACTTTTTTCTCCACCTGGACTACATGTTCCTTTGGGAGTAACTGGTTCTTTTGAGTCTTTACTTTCTGATGATGCCTAGCACATTGCACTCTCAACATGAAACAGAATCAATTTATTGAATTAATGAATAAGTGAATGAATGAAGAAAATCCAGTATTCTGGAAGAAATGATATATATCCCTTGGAAAATCTTGTGAAAAGCTAAGGGCAGAGAGGAGGAAGGAGTAGTACACAGGCACAGGGATCAAACACTTGTAACCCCAATGGTTAGCTCTATCACTTAGCAAGGATGGGCAATGTCAGTCACCTTATTTGTAGCATGGGGTAACAACATAATACCAAGCCCAGAGGATTCTTTTGAGGGTCAAATAAGATAATGTATGTAGATCCTTTCATTCCTTATAGTTACACTCACATAAATTATAGGTGTTACTGCCAGACCAAGCAGCTAAACCATGCTTTGTCCTTTATTGTACTAGTCAGCTTTCTTTTGCTAGTACAAAGTACTTGACATACAGACCTTAATTTTTTTAAAAAGTTTATTTTTGCTCATAGTTTTAGAGGATTCAGTCCATGAACAGCTGGCTCCAAGGAGGAAACATTGTGGCAAAGAGCAAGGTAGAGGAAAACTAATCACCTCATGGGACACAAGAAGCAGAGGACAGGAGGAAAGTCAGAGAGGAAGGGGCCGGGGATTTCATATAGTCCCCCAGGTCATGCTCCCATGGCCCACCAATACAGACCTAGAATTATGCTTCACTAATCTCCTAGGTGTCTGTCAAGTCAATCATGTTGTCATTCAAAATTAATCACTTTTATTAAGACTTTTATGAACATTATCTCTTGTGATTATTGGTGGATGGATTATTGATGTCTGTAGAACACTGTGATATGCTGGGTACAGAGAGGTGAACACATACAGATGGTCCCTCATAACACAGAGCTTCCCCCCAGAAACAGTGAGACCTAACGTAAGCCCATAGAGCTCCTCATTCTCCTGATACAAACAGAAAAACTAAAGGGTATGTCTGAAGCTGTCCGCTTGTGGCCAGACACTGGAGCTGTGCAGGAAGTTCTTGCCTTGGCATCGAAGTGGGCTATGACAGCATCACTCTGTGGGCATAGATGCTTTCTCACAGGGAAGTGGTGTTCATTTTAAGTGCAGTTATGTGCATGGGTGTTAACTTGGCTATAGCCATTAGCTCTGATTTGTTTGATGTTAAATAAATCTGAACAAACATGACACGGTATAAAATTAAGTACTGTTTGGCTCCTTAATGCATCTACTACTAATGAGTAGCTATGAATGCCAAGTTATAAGAGTTGCAAGTGTATTATTTGTACATACATATGTCAGGATTGGTAAGAAATTTAACATGCAGTTATGCTGCTTAAAATGTTGCATCACAAGTCATTCGTTTTTAAGTATCTCTAAAAAGAATCCCACTACCAACGTCTTCCTTAGATTAGCTTCCCATGAGGATGCTGCATATCGAGTTTATTTTCCTCCTTCTAAATTATTTCAATAATAAATCATATGTTTGATGTCTCTGTTTAGTTTTGGCTCCTACTGGTCTGTAGTTGTTATGGTTTATATAATTCTATAGATGAAATCTACCCATAATCATGTTGATTTTAGGAAATGGCCCCTGGGAAAGAACTACAAATTTGGACTGGTGTCTCCAGATTCTTTTATTTATTTATTTATTTATTTATTTATTTTTTATTTTTTGCGGTACTGGGGATCGAACTCAGGACCCTGCACTTGCTAGGCAAGCGCTTATTCCACTGAGCTATATCCCCAGCCCTGGTGTCTCCAGATTCTACCAATTCGGAATTTCCTTTTTTTTTCTGCCTAGGCTCTGATGAACAACTTTATAACTTCTTCCTGGACAACTCACATACTAGCACCTTGAAAATATCAGTCCATCTCCATGAAAATGTTTATTTTAGGATCTTTGTGGCCCTTTATAAAGAAGCTAATCCAGAGATAGGTATACAATGCTAAAATCATGACCTAACATCAAAAAGCATCCAGAAAACTTGGGACACTGTCTCTATCGTTTACCATTCTATATCTGTGAGCAAATTTAAAGTTTTGGGGCTTTGCTTTTAAAATGAAGAAAATTATGTTTTGAAGGCCTTGGTGAGTGTTTGATGAAATCCCACCATGGATGCATTGGGTGGTGTTCCATACCTGCAACAGGTGAGCCAATTCATACATACTACCAGTCCTTGCCTCCTTCCACATATGACAATGTCCCCAGAGCAAGTAGCACATGACTGACTTACATCACAGGAGCAGATCAACAGCCTCTGCAAAGATGAGGGAACTTGTCAAGCACGATGCTTATTGAAAAAGCAAAACAAAACCTCAACCAATGCCCCATGATGTAAAGCAGGACAAACAGTAGTCAGAAAGGAAGAAAGATACAAATTCAAGATTAGTTACCTCGTTATCTCCTAGGTCACAACAAACAACTGGGTAAGACCCTGAACTAGAAATATCCTTTTTTCGACATCTCTCCCAAATCAAGTACTCATGGGCAAGCTGTGGCAGTGACAGGGGTGGTGGAAAAGTGAAAGGACCACTAGAACCTTCCCGCCAAGTCTTCTCCCAGGGCTTCTCCGCATAGCACATTCTGCATGGTTTGGGGTTAAGGCTGCAGACTGGAGGCTGTGAGGGGATTGTGGCTGAGCCTGTAAAACAGGGGTAAGGGAAGGCCCAATGACTCAGGGATCCCTACTCATCAGAAACCAGTGACATCTGCCTGGGATAACCCAATGTGAGGCTGACATGGCCCACTCCAAGCATCCCTGAACTCTAGTGATGGCCTAGCTTGTTAAACATCTCAAAAGAAATAGTTTTCTCTCCTTCCCATGTGATGTTGTAATATGGAGGGGTTAAAAGTTATAAACATCAAAGTATAATTTACGGAAAAATTTGGAAACCACAGAAAAGGAGAAAAATACTCTGTATCATATTGTAAAACTTCAGCATTTTGTTCTATTGTTTATTTAGCCTTTAAAATATGCAGAGATTTTAATTCAACTTTGGACTCACATTGCATTTTCAGTTTTCTGTCCTGATTTTATACTTGTCACTTTGTCATAAATGATCTTTCAAGTCATTAATCATTCTTTAGAAATAAGATTTTAAATATATCACCAGGCTCCCTCATGCAGCAGCCAGTGTGGAATATAAGAACATTGTTTCTTCCTGCCAGAGACTGTATTTTTAAAAGAAAAAAGAAAATAATCTTTCAGCTCTCAGAAGTCAGCTATATGAGCAGGCCTGACCATATCATAACATGCTGATATGATAGAAACCAATAAAATTTATCTTTCAAAAAAAAAGGACATTGTTTTTTAGGCAATGTTGTTTCCAAACCAGGAAAACAGTGTTTACTTCAAGTGCATTCATGTGGACAGGTACTTCCTTTAGCTATAGCCATTATTTGAAGCATAGGTATCTGTTTTATGCATGTATATTTTTTTACCATTTATCTATTTTTGTCTATTGTTGGTATCATACATCTATTTCAATCCTTTAAATACTTTAATATTTGTCTTTAACACAAATAAATACTACTATGTATAATTTACTATTATAAATGAAAATTAAACAGATTAGGTTTTATCTTTCTTAACAGCAGCATACATTTTAAATATACAAGGATAAAACCAGTATGGTCATGATGCAAAAATGAACCAAAGGAGCAATGAACTAGAAAAGACAGCAGGAAAAAGATGCTAGCACATATCACGTATCAGATGACAAAAAAATGCATCACAAACCAGTGAAGAGAGACTATTATTTAACAAGTGATGCTGGAAAATCCTAACTTCATATTGTATAATCAGAATAAATTTTACATGGTGGAATGAATTAGGTCATTAAAAATCAGAACCATAGAAATACAAAGACAGAACTCTTACTAACTAATGGTTTTCAGTGTTTAGAAAAGCTAAGCATTAAAAAACAAAGATGGAGGAAATAATAAATTTATCTATATAAGTAGGTGTAATTTAAATTAAATACACATGCACGCAGTTTCTGTAGATAGCATGAATAAGTGGAGAATAACACAAACTCACTCTTGACGAGCTCACATTGTAACAAAGGAAGGGAGTGAGGTAAGGGAAGAGAGAACGGAAAAGCATTTCCTTTATCAGCTATAGTTATCTGGTAGGTATTGATTCTAATTTTAATTATACGTCTTACTGCTTTTAAGTTTTTCAGAGACATGCTTTCAATTATTATCCTTTATCAGTGGAAGACAAGGTGAAAGTGGTATCTTTTGCTCCCTCTTACATAAGATGGAGAATTTTCCTTCCCTTTTCACTCTTTCCCACTTCTTGTTCTCTATTAAAATAGGCTGTGACTGCATGCCTGGATTCCATCATAAAATTATTGCTTTGTATTTCTTCTCAGTAAACACAGTTGAGACTTTTATTTTTGTAATGATACTTTCCTTTGGATTTAGCTCTGAAACTAATTCACTATAGACATTTTTATACCAAGATTCCCCCACATTAAATATGGACAGTCTGACTTGCAATATGAATTCAGGAGAAATCATATTTGGCATTCCAGATTTGGATCTTTTGTAGGGCTAACAATAGACAACTTGATTCTCTCTGGTGATGCGACAGAATAGTGGCAGAGAGTTCTGGGCAGCCATGTGCTCTAGAGAGTGAGCAACTGATACCCTGTAGCATGGAGGGCTACTGAGCTATGACGTGCCGGGTGCATCCACAAAACAAATGCATTTTCAACATAATGGTCTTTCCAGCTCATGGTGGATCTATCGGGACAATACCATACATCTGTACTTAAATTTCATTTGCATTTTGCTTCAAATTGAGGTATATCCTTAAGAGTTCCTTTTGTTCTCAAAAAAGTAGAGATTCTTTCTTCTGAGTTCTTGGCTTTGTGATAATGTTTTTCTCTTAGTTTTACACAAACAATAACTTGGGGTAGAAAATCCTTGGCAATCCTTGGCAGTTTTGTGCTCTTATCTCTAGAGTCACTACTGCGTTCTTTTTTGACCTTCAAAGTTAGAGAGGACAAAATTCACACAAGAAGTTTAAAGCCTTAGTAGAAAAATCTGGTTTTTTTTGTTTTGTTTTGTTTTAATTTCTAATTTGATTTGTTTTAAGTGCTTGTGTAATTTTAACTTCATTCTTGCAATTCAAACATTGCCAGAATATTTTAGATATAGCACTCTTTCCATTACTCTCAATACTGTGACATGGTAAATTTGTGTATAAGTATATGTTCTCTTGCACCACTGGAAAGCTTGTTTTTTCTTTACTGTTTTAGTTTTAGCTTTTTTATTTCCTAGGGAAGCTTGTATTTCTTTTTTTATTTTAAAGAGAGAAGCTTATATCTCTTTAGCTTGATCTTTATTCTTCGTTTTCTATATCTTGTATGTTTTCTTTCGTTAATTAATTTCCTGTACTTTCTAGAACAATTCATTTTTCCACGAATATCCTTGAATTAGTTTTTATGTAAGTTGCATTCTTTCCTGCCTCCAATGCAGGCTTTCATTGGAGCCTATGTTTCTTTCATTGCTTATCTACTTTACTTTCTGTCTCAACTTATCCTCTCCTGTGGTATTTGATTTGTGCTTCAAAATATCAAGTAGTTTTAAAAATTATTGCATATGTTTAAATTTCTAAAAATTTCTTTTGTTATCTGGAGTAAATTAGCTGTGTTCTTTTGGGTTTTAAAATGATTTTCCTTCTTATTCATCTGACGTTTTAAAGCATCCTCATATTTTCTTATATCTCTTGATTTGACAGCCAGGCAGAGCTGTCCAGAGCTGGTGCTCTATAGACGAGGCCTGTTATGGTTCCTGACTTTCTTCCCTTCCCCTTCTCTGTCTGCTTGTGGTTTAATAGAATCTCTGTTTCAGGACTTCAAATGAAGGTCAGAGTTTATGTACAGACTCCTGACTCATTTCAGGATTTACTTGGCGTCCATTACAACAGTCCTGATGAGTTGAATAGTATCAATTATCACTCTTACTTGTTTTCTGTCCCTTTGAAGACACTGTAAAAAAAAAAAACAAACTGTAACATTCCCTATATCATGTTACCAAGTCTCTGCCTAAGTCCCATAATTAGTGTTATTTTCAGAAGTTACAGTAATTCCCACTTCTTATTTTTTCCTATCTCCACTACTTTGCACCTGGTTATATTCTAGAAATTTTATTGATTTATTTGACTCATGAAAAGAAATATTGATAGTAAGGACAGAGGAGAAGCCACACTTAATCACAAGAAAGGCAGCCCAACTTCTGATTAGTATTGGCCTTTCCTGCCCAATTAGCCACATGGAATGACACAAATTAAATACACATGAATTGCATTCAAAGTAATTCATTCAGGTATATTTGTTACCAAAGAAATGACCACAAGCCTGAAATTTAAAAGTTAAAATAATATTGTGTGCTTTTTCTGGGGTAGAAATATAACATGTTCTGGGGAAAAAATAAAATAGATACAGTGTACATAGAGTTCTTAAAAACAACAACCTGAACTTAACTCTCAAGAGATGAGTTCTCCAAAATGTTCTCTCAGTAAGTTAACTGAATGCTATAGAAAACTGAGGATCCTTACGTTAGTTCATTGACAGAAGCAAGTTTCAAAGGTTTCTTAATGGAGTGCATATTAGACCTTCAGATATACTCACTACTTATAGAGGTCTGAAAATCATGAATTAGAATATGATTCTTTAAGATGAATTATCTATACTGTGCTTTAAGTGAATTAAATATTGGGCCACAATTGGCTCCTTCAAGTTAATTAATTATCTAAAGTATATTACATAGGTTACTCCAATCTGGCACAAACTCTAACTATACATGTAGGACTTGGAACATTGAATTAGAAAATGATTCTTAAAGGATGTTTTGAATTCTTAAAAATTCTGTCCCTTGAATTTACTAACTATATTTCCAGTGTCCAATATCCATATATGTCTATTGCTATTCTGTTGGACAGCACAGATTCTAAAACATTTGAATTATCACAGAGGGTTCTGTTGCACAATGAGGGAACAGAACTTGGTTCTGGAGGGGAAGGTAGGACACACAGGCAGTAAAGAATCAAGCGTTCACTGAAATGTATTTTTATTTATTTATTTTTGCCTTCTTGAGACAGGGCCTCTATGCAGCTCGGGCTGGCCTTGAGCTTACTTTGTGGCCCAGGTTGGTCTCCAACTTGCAGTGTCATTTTGTAGCCAAGGCTGATCTTGAACTTGTAATGATCCTCTTGCCTCAGCCTCCTGAGTGCTGGGATTACAAGGGTGTGCCACCAGGCCCAGCTTGAAATGTATTTTTAAAGTTGATGGGATTTCTCTGTTTTATGTAACAAAGCATCTGTTGGCTCAGTTCATGGTATCCATTCATCTCTGTAGGTCTTGTAGGTAGCAGAGCGTTCTCTAAGAGCCCTATAGTAGGTTGTTTGCCATTTTTAAAAATACGTGTTATGGGTTTTCATTTTTCAGTTATGTGTTCAATAATCTTCTAGTAAGAAGTGGAGAGAGGCTGCACTGGGAATATCTGGCTAGATAAGAAAGTCCAGGGACACCTCGATCCCTCCCGCCTCCCGAGCCGGCGCAGCCCCCCGGCGACTCCCGACAGAGATCGGCTTGTTAGCGGCGGAGACGCCCGGCAATCCCACGTTTCGCGCGTGTCGGGCGAGCCGCGCGGGGGGTCCCAAACGCCGCCGGAAGCGGAGAGAGGGATTTGCTGGGTCCTGGCGCCCCGAGAATACAGACAGCTCGATTCCTCCCACACCCCCGACCCGGCGCAGCTCTCCGGCGACTCCCGACAGAGATCGGCTCTCTGGCGGCGGCAACGCCCAGCGTCTCACGTTTCGTGCGCATCGGGTGAGCCGCGCAGAAAGCCCCAAAGGATAGACTGGCACCTTGGAACCTTCATGCCTGCAGGTACTCCAATAACTGGTGAGATATCGGCGCTCGCGACCAGATCACCGAGTGGGGGAGGAGATCCATCCCTATACCTGCAGGGAACCCTGGGAGGGTGGGGGAGCAGTCTTACACACCTCACCCAG
>PVLD010025693.1:0-23321 GCA_004027595.1 Dinomys branickii
TCACTAATAAAGAAATCAAATTTCTTGAAAATTATAGGTTAAAGTAAATAATGAATGGAATTAATTAATGAAAATGAGAAAATAAAAGTTCTGAAATGGCATCAAATCAGTACTTAGAATTTTATAGTATTAAGTAACTTTATTAGTAAAGGACTAAAGTCTCAAATCAATTCACTTAGTTTCCATTATATGAAACAAGAAACACAAACAATTTAAAGCAAAATGTAGCAAAAGAATATAAATAAAAAATAGTGACAAACATAATGAAAGAGAATACAAAAAGAATAGACAAAATTAAAATCTTGGGGTTTTTTTCGTACCAAGAATGGACCTCAAAACCTTGCACTTGCCAGGCAGGTTCTTGTGCTGCTGAGCTATAACCCCATCCCAAAATCTTCTTCTTTAAAAGAATAACAGAATTGACACACTTAAACCTAGAATTATCTTTAAAAAATGGTTGCCATAAACTTTCAGTTTCAGAAATGCAAAAGATATTAATAAAGATTCTAAAGGCATTGAAAGGAAAATAAGGAAATATATAAACAATGTTACACTGGAAGTTTGCAAATGTACATTAAATGGAAAAATTCCTTCAAAGATGGGAAGAAAGAGTAAATAACCTAAGTGCTTTCTCTCTGTCTCCCTCTCTCACTGTTTCTCCCCTTTCCAACACCCAATCTCCTCTCCTCACCTAGCTTTCTTATTTTTTTCTTTCTTTTTCAGATCTGAATATTAAACCCAAGGCCTTTGCAGTGAACTACACTCCCAACCTTTTAAGAAATATTCTCTATGTCTGTTTAGACAAGTTATATTAACTAGCCCAGGCTGGGCTTAAACTTACAGTTCTTTTTCCTCAGCCACCCAGAGCGCTGGAGTTCCAGTTGTGCACGTCCACAGGAAACCTGTATTTATTTCTTCAATAAAATTCAGAGCTAAGGTTCTTCCCATGAGGAAATTTCCAATCCCAAGTTTCTTCACTTATATACTTTACCAGAAACTTAGGGAAGAAATAGTACTAAATGTTTTATGTAAACTCTCTTGGAAAATTGAAAAGAAATAGTCCCTAACATATTCTATGAGGTCAACATTACATTGGTATCGAAGTCAAATTAGCACTTTAGAAATAACTATAGACAAAAATATCTCAGAAACATACATGCAAATTTTTAAAAATAACAGCTTCGCAAACCAAATTCAACATTAAATAAAAATAAAGATGCATTATGACAAAATGAACTTTATTCTAGGTTAGTTTAACAACCCGGAAGTCAGCTAATGAAGTGCAATGCACTGTAAAATTTTATGTGCAAAGCCATATGATTACTGCAGTGGCAATCTCAAAAAGAATTGATGAAATTCAGAATCTATTTATTTTATAAATTCTCAGAAAACTAGGAATAGAACTTCTTCATCCTGATAAAGGAACCTATGAAAATGTTACAGTTCACACTATAACTAATAGTCAGAGATGGAACGGTTTCACCCTCTTATCAAGTTAAAGACATGGATGTCTTCTCATACTGTGTCTGCTCAAAACTGCACTGGAAGCCACAGTCAGGGAAATAAGAAAAAAATAATTGAAGGTTATTTACACTGAAACGAAAAATAACATCTATGGCTTTGCCATCAACAAGATCTTGCCTGCAGAAAATTGAGTGGAATCTTCAAAATGGTACTAGATATATTAAGTAAGTTTTAACTAAGGGGTAGAACAAAATTTGTGTTTGCAGCGATCGGTTCTACATAGCAGCAGCCAATATTGGGATATTGAATTGTGCTAAATTGTCGTGTACAACAGCATCAAAGGATAAATACTGAGACACCTCTGAGTAAAATGTGCCTATTATATATCCACAAACTCACAAAAGCATTGGTAATAGAATCTGACATGATTTCAGTAAGTGAAAAGATGTAGAAGGCTCTATATTGTTGAACTGCCGAATCTCCCTAAATTGGTATGTAAGTTTAACACTCTTCCCATCAAAACGACAAATGATTCTATTAATCTATATAAAAATAAAAATAATCTGAAAGAACCAAAACATCTTTCAAAAGAGACAAATTTAGAGAACTCTTTCAATCTTAAAACTTAGAAACTCGACTGTAAAGAGTTTTGGGGTATTGGTATCAAGATATACAAATACATAAAGTTAAACAGAATGGAGCTCAGAAATATACATGAACAAACATTTTTGACAATGGTGCAAAGGCAATTAGGTGATAAAGGGATAGACTTTTCAACCAATTTTTCAGGAAAAATAACACACATACATTAAAATTTTTTAACTTTTATTTTGATTATACCATAAAAGGATTACATGTAAATACAATGCAGACATAAATGTGAAGTTACAAAAGCCATAAATTATGGAAAAGAACACAATTCTGTGAGTTTCAGGTTAGAACAATATCCCTTTTTTACACAATACATAAATAGATGATAAATTTGGATTTTATAAAAATTTGAAACACATTCTTATAAAGATGATGTTAACAAAATATGACCAGAGACTGTAAGAAAATGTTTTCAAAACATATATCTGATAAAGGGCTTATGTGCAGAGTATACAAATAATTTTCAAAGATTTAAGAAAATAAACATGCAAGTTGACAAATCAAGTGAAGTATTTGCATAACCACTTTGTTAAAGAAGACATTTCATGACATATATACATGGGAGAGAATAGGCTAATCACTGGTAATCATCCAGCAAATGGAAAAACATTGTAAAGAAACTAAACATTCACACTTCTAAATGGCTGTAATAAAAGAGACTAACCATGTAAGTGTTGTCAAAGACATGAAGCAACTAAAAATTTCACAGAATGCTGATAGGAGTAGAAAACATCACAGCCACTTTGAAAAATAATTTGTCCCTTTTAAAAATATTAAATGCATCCTGAACATATGATCTAAGCACCCATTATTATTTAAACCTCGGCAAGGTCAATGCTAAATCCTACAGGTCCACGTTCAGCATCCGAAGTAGCTCGTGATGAGAAATGCAGTCCAAAGGGCATGAGCAATTCTATCTCCCTGACTTTCCCAGTTGTGGCCTACATGGCATCTGATTCCAGCTGGTTCATTCACTGCTTGCAGTTTCCTTTGGCAGACAGTCCCCGTATGTGGCATTTTCTATCTTCCTGGGGACTCCACTCGGCCTTTGGCCTCGCTCAGAACTCTAATCATCACCTGCTCATGGGCTTGGTAGTAGGGATTTGACCTTGTCACGCGTGTATGCCTGACTTCACAGACCTTGTTAAGAAATCTTAATGGAACCCTCCATGATTCCACAGATATCACATTGTTACATTTTTCATGCCAGAGAAACATAAGTGTGGATTATACCAAGGTCTGCTGCCAGTGGGGGAAATAACAAGCTACTTTGAACCACTGCTGGATTGGTGAATTTGGGAACATCCTTCAGTAGATGTTCCTGAATGAGTAGGTCTCCCTTATACTATTTTCTCAAAACAAAGTCATTCAAGATCTATACTTTTACATCCTTGAGCCAGTGATGGGTGGGATGTTGCCATTTCCTGAGATGCCCTGTAGGTATATTTTCTAGTGTTCCTATACAAAGTACTTACCTTTTTTCATGCTTTATTTTAGCAACCACACTATCCCTGGCCCCAACAATACACAAGTTATCTGACCAATCTACACAATTTTCACGTATTTTGTCCCTGTATTTGCTGTTACTCCCTCTGCAATTCTTACTGAAAGCCAGCAGTGCCTATGCCACAGCCTGAACATTATGAGTCTCAGATTTCTTCTGCCAGGTTAGTCCATCACCTATGATTAAAATAAACCTTATAGACAGTGCTTGGATATGGGCAAAAGGTAGACAAATCCCTTACCAGAAGGAAATATAATAGATTAATGCACTGATGGTTAATTCACATTCAAATGCCCTTTTTTTATTTTAAAGAGAATAGGAAAAACAAATGCCCTAACTTCTGAACGCATGTATCTTCTAGGACACAATTCAAACCTATTCAACAACACTAGTGTAAGTGGAATCATGAAGTGTTCATCCTCTAACTGAACTGTTTTTCTTTTTTGCAATTTTTATTAGTACATGTTTGTTGTACATAATGATTATGTTACTGCTGTAGTTGGTTCATACACATGACATGTCTTAATTCCTTTGCATTCCCTTCTGTCCCTTCCTGTCCAACTCTTGATCTCATTTTTATTTGTGATAGGGTCTCACTGTATAATACATGCTGCCTTGAACTCACTTATATACCCCAAGCTGTCCTCAAACTCTCAGTGATCCTCCTGCGTCAGCCTCCCAAGTGCTGGGACTACAAGCATGCTCCACCACAACAGCATCCTTCTCATTTAAAAAAAGTTCTACCTCCCTACTTCCTATTGTCTTTTATTTTTCACTTTATTTGCACATTGCATTTCTCATAGAAGAGAAGCCATGTGACATTTAAGCTCATGTGTCTGATTTGCTTCATTTAAAATTATAGCCTCATGGTGCATCCATTTTTTTACAAATGACTCAAATTCTTATTTCTTGAAAAAATTACTGATTTGTTTTTCTTAGTATGATATCTTTCAGGTTTATACATGTTTTTTCATGTGTTAGGATTCTTTATAGCAGAATATTGTATTGTATGTATATACCACATTTTCTTCTTCCATTCTTTTAAGGAACATTTAATTTAATCTAATTCTTCTTTATTTACTATAAGAATGATAATTTAAACGTCTATTTGACATTTTGATTCAAATTTTTGCATATATGTTCAAAGTGGGATTTCTGGATTATATGTTAGTATTATTTATTTTAATTATTTGATGAACTTCCAAACTGTTTTCCATAAAAGCTACATCAATTTACACTCCCAACAAAAAGTGCAAAGATTCTAACTACATATTATTATTGACACATACAGAGTTTTTTAAATAGCTGTCCTACCAACTGGGATGTAATATTTAACTGGTTTTCTGATCTGGATTTGCCTGGTGAACTGATGAATGATTATGTTAAGGACTTTTTCATAGAGCTATTCCTAAAACCTTGAAGAAACAGGTCTTCTACAACTTTGCCTACTCATTAACTGTGTTATTCAACAGGTTTTTATTTGCTTTGTTTTTATTTCAGTTGAGTTGCAAGAGGTCCTTATATTTTAGATATTAATTATATTATATGTATAGTTTTTCAAATAGCAGAAGCTTTTTGGTTTAATGTAGTCCTATTTTCCATTTTTGACATTTTGCCCCTTTTCTTTTGGTGGCCAATCCAAGAAATGGCAAGGTGCAGAGGCACAAGTGCCTATCTGGCAAGTGTGAGGCCCTGAGTTTGATCCCCAGTGCTGGAAAAAAAAAAAAGAAATAGTAAAAATCAATGTCAAAGTTTTCTCCATGCTTCATTTTAGGAGTTTTAGATGGTCAGGTTTTCTATGTAACTGTTCTATTCATCTTGGTCTGAGTTTTGGCTATAGTGTGACATAATGATCCAGTGCTTTTATGATACCTACGTTGGTTATTATTCCACATTCTTTGCATACAACAACACCTACTACTCACTCACAAAATCCCATGACACAAGCATTTTACATATGAGGAAACTATGGGACACAATAATTAAGAGACTTGCCAAATGTCACCTTGCTAATAGGTAACAGAGTAGAATTTTATCTGAGACTATTCCTGGAATCTTTGTTCTTTACCAGTGCATTATATTCTGTCTTAGTCCATTCATGATGCTCTAACAAGATATTATAACTCTAGGAAGTTATTAGCAATAGAAACGTCATTCCCAAAGTTCTAGAATTTGGGAAGTCAAAGATCAAGGGCACAGGAGATTCTATCTCTGCGGAGGGATATCTAAGCTTCTTAGATGGTACCTTCTGACTGGATCCTCACATCACATCATGTAAGAGAAAAAATGAGGTCCTTTGGTCCTAGTGTGTGAAGGCACTGACCTTTCACAATTCGTGAATGTTTGATTTTTATGACCTAAGCATCACCCAAAACATGAAATCTCCTAATACCATGCCCTTGGGCTTAGGATTTTAGCACATGAATCTGAGGAGAATACAAGATTTCAGATCAACCATATGTATATTCAGGTTGATGTAAATATATAATTTTATGGGATTGAGGCAAATGTCATGTGGCCAGAAAGGAGCAGCCATTGGCAAATGAAGAATTTCAAAGATAATTATAACACAGCGGTATTCAAATTTGCATATTTATTCAATCTTCATGACAACCATAAATCATAGATTATATTCTCATCTTCATGTAGAAAACATACAGCTGTTTGGGGGAAAGAAAAGGCCATAAACCTTATGGTTATAACTTAGGTAAAAAGTGAATAATGACAGGTCATACATAGTTAGTGAACATGGTTCAAAATGATGTAACAAAAAAAACTAAACTTTATCTTAACTTACACCTGCATCTCAGTGGATGCACAAAGTTGGGGCTACTAAAGAGTAACTGATCTGGAAATTAGATAACAGTGTTTGATACTTTTTCATAAAACTAGCATTAATATATTTTATGCAAAACAGAACCATAAATATATGATTTATTGTAAAGAAAGTAAATGGAAGGATAATCTTCAGCATGACCAACATGTCAAATCCTTTCCTCATCATTAAGAATGGTATGTGCTATGGTAATTTAACTACAATAAAAATGTAGCTTTAGTGGACAATTTGTCATTTACATTTGCCTACATTATTCATCATGAGCTATCCAGATTTATCTGTGGTTGTGCCTACATTATTTTAGTACAATAAGAAAATGTTTCTGATAATTTAGCATCCCCCCATGGCCTGAATGTATTCTAGAGCATGAGACTCTAAATATATTTAGAAACACCACATGATCATATCTCACAAATACTCCATATTTACTTGTGTATTGCATTCCACTGAAACTTTCAATTTATGCAGTTCCTAAAATATAGAATGAATATGGTTTATTATCAACAACGTAAAATGCACGAATGGTCTTTATATAAATGGAACTTCCAACAATGTTTTAGCAGTTTAAATGGAAAGTCTTGTGATTTTATATGTAACAAGCATCAGAGTCACATCAAGAGCATTTTCATAGGCTGCTTTCCTTGACCTCTTCTTGTGACTCAGAAACAATCTTTAAAATGTTATGTTCCATAGAAGGAATTCCTTCATTTGTATTTTTTGGTATCATGGATGCTATTGTTGTATACCTTACATGCAATTGCATGTTCACATTTATGTGTTTTGATGAACTATGACGAATATACCTTCTCACCACCAGCACAAAGTATAAAACATTTATTTCACAAATATTTGATGACTTCCTACAAATCTTGAAGTCAGCTTTGACTCTTCCCTCACATCCAATAGGAAGCCCAAATATTAATTCAGTATGTCCTACATTTTGGTATATTTGTAAACCAGGTTCCTCACTACTACATAATCACCCTGATCCAAGCCATCAACACCTTTTCTCTGTACTAGCACAATAGCTGCCTAAATGGCCTTTCTTTCCCTTCTGCTTCTGCCTCAGTTTATTCTCAATGTGGCAGCCAGATCGATCCATTTAAATATATGTCACTTTTTGTGCTTAACACACTGACAGTTCCTCAAGACCCATAAAACAATCTACACGCTCTTATCCCTCTGCTGCTACTCTGACCTCACTTTCTACTATTCAGTATTGTGTTGATTCATTCCAGACACATTAACTTCCTCATTGTTACTTGAACTTGCCAAACATGCACCTGCCTTGGAGTATCTAAACTGTCTTTTCCACTGTTTGATTTCTTTTACTCACGTTTTCAGATGTCATCTCAAATTCTTTCTTAGCAAAGGAGTAATCTTTCACTAGCCAATAAATAATCCTATCATGACTTTTTCCTTTTCCAAATGTTATTTTTCTTCATAGCCCTTATTACATAGCTGATATGTGTCTAATTTATTATCTTTTATCTGACTTCCCTAGGAAACTCACACTGTAAAATTTTGTTTTTATTATGCCTATATCTCAATGCCTATAACTATTTTTGCATTTTTATAAAACTCAATAAGAATTTGTTGAATGAATTGCTGTGAATTATTTCTCAATACTCACCAAAGCCATAACTGAAACACATGTGAAACTCTTCGACGAGTAAAATCTTAAAACATTTTTTCATTTTTATTACATAGGAACTCATGAAACACTAATCAATATTAGTAGACCAGTTCTTGCATATTTGAAACATTACTCTTGTGAGGATTAGAACTAGCTAAGATATGTTACTGACCAACATTGTTTGAATTATTGTTATAAGAATAACTATGCACCTGACAAATTGTAAAATAAGTAAAAGTTATTTTTCAAGATTAACTGATACCAATACACATCCATAAGACTTACTAAATAACCAAAACAGACTTAGATATTTTGCGTAGCATCTAATATTTAATAAATTGATTTTCATACCCTTAGGTAACTGTCAAAATCACAGACTTATCATAAGGCAAATTAGAAGTCCAATTTCTTAGCACATGTTTCAAGATTTTGTGTTTGTAATTCATTTCATCGTTTCTCCTCCCCAGCCAAATACTCCTAGTTATTGCTTCTGTCCTGCCTAGTCATGACACATGATGAAAACTGTCATTAGTCACACTTTATCTGATCTCTCCCCCTTCATGGAACTTTAATCTTTCACTGGCTTATTATTACATTAAATTATATCCCAGATAAATGACCACAAATGCTTAGTTCAGTACTATCCCATAACAAAATTGTCATCCTGTAAACAGAAATCTTTGGTTACTTAATTAAATGATAAATTACTGTGAGAGTTTTAGATATTGGGTACAGACCAGAGAGAGAATATTACAGTTTGTTTAAAATCTTTTGCATTTCCCTTGCCCACATTCACTATGTCAACTGCTAACTCTGTCTAAGAGTAAATTCTGGGGACTTTCATAATTGAAGCACAGCATTTATAAACTATTCCAGAAGATTGAACCAAATCAAGAGGTATGCAACTGCTTGATGAACCAAGAGCACCTTAGGGAACCATGGAAGTAAAACTCATGAGAGCCAGCAACCAAGTGGAACCAAGAAATATTAGAATTAGTATGATAACTGAAGTAACAGAAAGACACTGTACTGGTACTGAATAAGTAGGGAAGGAAAACATCCATTTGAGTGGGCTGAGGTCAATCTAAAGATTCCCTTTATTATTCCACCATATTTGGTTGGAACCAAGAAGAAACATCCTAAAACTAACACATCACAGTTGTCCTTAGAATAGGCAGATTTCAACATGAAAAATCTGGTAAACAAAGACTTCCATGTTAAACATCTCTGCTAGAAAGAATCTCAATTTCTAACCATTAATTTTTACTTTTATTGTGTAATGTTGTTTCTTCTGTTTCCTATCATTACTGTCTTTTATACAGTTATATCATTTTATTTATTTTTAAATGCCTTGCTTAATTTTTTTCTAATTTTTCTCTATCCATTTGTATTCTCATTCCTTCATTTCATCTTCTTAGTTATTTCTGTCTCTATTATTACTGTGCATTTTTATATTTTAGTAGTAATTTTACTTCCACTTATGCCTAATTTTTAGCATATATAATGATTTCTCCTTTCTTTTCTTGGTTTAGTAGAATGATAGAGAGAACATTTTCAAAAGGTTCTTATATCATGATATGTTATTTCCTTTTTTTATTTTCACTGTTACTTGCAGTTATTTTTTCTTGTCAAAGCAATAGTGGGTATTGAGTTTAGTATTTTGAACATGTTGAATGGGTGTTTTGATGCTGAGATATACCTGCACCTCATGGTACATTGTAAAGAGAACATTGCTTACTAGAAAGGCCCTCATGTAATAGTGGAAGAGATATCAACCCAAAAAGATGGACAGATCTTGGCATCTCACTAAATCCATGGTAAAACAAGATAACAAGATGCTAGTAAGAGTTTATAAACACCCAGCACATAAATCTGCAGATATCAAAGTGAATGGAATGTTGAACAAAAATTAAAAAGAAATTGATAAAATTAATGAATTCAAAGAAAGTTCAGATGAATAATTGAAGGAATTAAAGTGCACAGTGTAGGATACTACAACTTAATAGACAGTATAAAAAAGATTCAAGCACATATCTTAGAAATGAAAGGTTCAGTAAGTCAAGTAAAAATGCAGTTAAAAGTCTCAGCAATAAACTCGATCAAACTATACAAGGCTAGAATATTCAACCAGTAATAAAGAAAAAAATGCTTATTTTTTATTTTGACCAATTTTGCATGCATATATCTGGTAATATGAGCAACTGATTTGAAGATAGCCATATACAATATAATCACCATTGGTGAATTCCTACCATCTTGTCTAGTGAAACTCTGTATCATCGCTAATGTTTTCTTAATCGTTATTTTTATTCTCTTTAATGCTTTCATCAATCTTGCACTCTTACATCTGGTAATCTGAGCAACTGACTTGAAGACAACAATATGTAATATAACAACCACTATTAATTCTTATCATTTTGTTTTAAAAACTGTATATCATATTAAATGTTTTCACTTTGTGTTGTTTTTGTCTGTGCTGTGGGTATTTTGTTATTGTTCTTTTTTTTGCTATTCTCTTTAAAATTAAAAAAATGAATAATCTATAAACAAAATGTACAAGATCTTGGGGACAGGACTGAAAGTTAAAATTTAAGATATGTAGGTCTCAAGGAAGGAGTGAAGACATGTTAATGCCATAGAAATTCACTTCATGAAACAATAGTAAGAATTTTTGCAAATCTAGAGAAGAATATAGGCAATTGAGGTTCCAGAGACTTTTGGAACCCCAACAGATATAAACAGAAAGGAAACTCTCCACGTCATATCTGGGATGCCAATAATTGAGAATAAAAGAAACATTAAAGAATAAGAGATTTCTGAATAGAAAACCTGCAGGCCAGAAGGACATGGAATAATGTATTTCAAGTCTTGATAAAAATATAATTTCTGTCCTATGTTACTGTACTGATCAAATATTGTTCACTGGAATGCTGTGCTCAACAGTGAAAACCGAAAGCAAGAAAATTTGATTTTGCTCATAGTTTCAGAAGATTCAGTGCATAGTTAGCTCACTCCAATGCAGGAATATCATGGTGGAAGGGCTTGGCAGAGGAAATCCGCTAATCTCATAGTAGCCACAGGAAGCAGAGAAGGAAACAATGACAGAGAAGAAGGCCTGGATATAATACCCAAGCACATATTTCCAGGGCCAAAAAAGACACACGGAAGTGTACTGTACTAACTCCATAGGAATTTTAAAGCCAGGCATATTGATAGTTAATCTTAATCATCACATTCCCTTTCTTGTCAACTTGATAACAAAACATACTTTAAAGCAGACATAAGTTAAAATTCCACACAGCATGATACAATTTTCTTGCATAGCTGAAAAATTCAATAATCCCTCCCCTCTAAATCTCAGCACTGTGAGCATTTTCAAAAGCCTAAGTCACAATTCAAAAGGGTCACGCATTATGATCCAATCTGGCTTCATTCTCCAAATGGAAAGATACTTCAACATGTATAAAACAGTAACTGTAAGACATCAAAGGAAATATTCAAGGATAAAAATCATGTGATCTTCACAATAGATGCAAAAAAGGTCTTTGACAATATATAACATCATACCTCAAATAATAAAGAGTATATACCATGAGCATACAATCAACATCACATGGAATGGAGAAAACTTACCCTTCCTCTAAATCATGAATGAAACCAGGTTGTCCATTCTCACCACTTCTATTCAATGCAGTACTTGAACTTTTGGCCCGAACAATTAGACAAGAGAAAGAAATAAAAGGGATACAAATAGCTATGGAACAAGTTGATTTTCCCTACGTAAAGATGGTATGATTCTACTCAGAGGACCCTAAAAAACTTGACAGAATGTTTTAGCTATGATTAGTTAATCAAACTGGTAAGATACAAAATCACTAACTTTTCAGTAAACCAATAAAAACATAAATATCAATTTTTTCTATAAATCAGTAAAAAACCTTTTCAGAAAAAGTCAGAAACTTAATGCAACATCAAAATACCAGTGACAATCATCAATGAAGTAGGAAAAAATTCTAAAGTCCATATGAAAACACAAAAGGCCCACAATGGTCAATGCAATTCTGAGCAAAAAGAACAATACTGGATTTATCACAATACTGAATCTCAAAATATGCTACAAAGCTATAATAATGAAATGCCATGAATCTAGCATAAATATAGACATCAATGCAATTGAATAAAATGTACAGAAGTATACCATTCACTTACAGGCTTCTGATTTACAAAGAGACTAAAAGCATGCATTGGAGAAAAGCCAGACTCTTTAACAAACAGAGCTGGGAAAACTTGATATTTATATGTATAAGATTTAAACTACACCTTTTACTAGATTTGTAAAACTCTCATTTAAAATGGGTGATGTAGAATGGATTTTGAAAATTTTGAAAGTGCTAGAAGGATACATCGGAAAAAACCCTTCAAGACATAGAAGCAACTACTTCCTTCGTAAGACTATTATAGCTCAAGAAATAATAGTCATAAAAAACAAATTGGATTCTATCAAGTTAAAAACCTTTGCAGCTATGAAAGAAATGAACAGTTTGAAGAGACCACCTACTGATGGGAGAAAAACTTACCAGCTACTGTTTTGACATAGGATTAATAGACAGAATATATAATCTTTTTAAAACATAATACCATAATACCAAAAGAACCAGTAATTGAGCTAAGAAACTAAGCAAGCATTTCTCAAAAGGAGAAGCATAACTGGACCATAAGTACATTGAAATATTTTCAACACTTTCAGCAAATAATGTAATGCAAAATAAAACTACAGTGAGATTCTATTTCACTCCAATCAAAATGAATATAAACAAGAATAATAAAACTCAGCAAATGCTCCTGAGAGTTCAGGGCAAAAGAAGCCACTTAAACACTGTTGATGAAAATGAAAATGATTTTTTAGCCTTTTCTTAGTTGGACTTCTCTGTTACTGTTATAGAATAACACTGATTTCCCATTAGTCTTTAACAGGACTGTTTATATCAATATTAACACATTCTTTACATTTTCCACTGGTTTATTTTTCATAATCTACCTCTTTTCTCTTTTTTCTTCATATTTCCACGTCAATATCGATTACATTTATGAATCTGTAGATAGTTAACATGTATTTCCATTGCTGAATACCACTTTATTCTGAGAGGGGATAAAATTGCTCTATTGAGTGATCTATTTACTGTGTATAATTTCCAGATTTGTCTTAGACTTTGGTGCATAACTATAAATCTTGTATCTATAATTAAAGATGGCAAAGTCTCAGTATTTGTATCTTATTGTTATCCAGTTTATACTTGATATTTTAATTACTGATCTTACTATTTTAGCAAAGGTGACATAGTTATTGTGATGAATTGATCTTCCTTAAAGGCCAATACCTAGATTGTCTGGGGTCATAAATACTATTGTCAAGTATCAAAGAACTGGATGAGGCCAAATAAGCTACAATCTTTCATTCTAAATAAACAGAAGAACTAGGATCCTGGGACAGATTCAGAGGCCAAATGCCAGCCATGCCTATCAGACATCTCTGAAAAATTGTCAGTACCTAAAGAGGTCCGAATACTAGCAATAAAGCTATTTACCATTTTAAATTTGCAAACCTCTATGGAGAAAATAAATAAAAATTATAAAATGAAAAAAACACAGAAAAAAGACGTACCCCAAACCTCTACTGCACCAAAGCAAACCCAGGGGTCATCAAGGTAGAAGACATCAAATCCCACAAAGCTGAATTTTTTAAAGTAACAAAGCAGGTGAATAAAACTTGTTATAAATTAAAGGAAGAAATGATTACAAACATTATTAAAGAAATAATGAGCATAATGAAAAAAAGTGTGACTCTAGATTACATACAGATTATAAATAGGAAAGATATGAAAACCATGAATGTCGAACATAAAAATAATTATACTCTGTAAAACAAAATCAAACAGAAATACAGAAGATTAAAAATTCTATCAAGCTGGGAAAGGGGGTACACATCTATAATCCCAGCATTTATGAGGCTGAGGCGGGAGGATCACTGTGAATTTGAGGCCAGCTTGATCTATACAGTGAGTTTGAACTACACAGGGAGTCCCTGTCTCAAAACAAACAAACAAAAAGCTCAACTGAAAATGCTGAGTCAACAAATGTGAATATAGAATATCAGATTTAAAAGGCAGGATTCTGATTGCTTACCACTAAATGAGAGATTTCTTAAAAAACAACAAGGGATAACAGAAAATCAGTTCAACAGCTGCTGGATGATGCAATGACTAATTTAAAATTAATTGGAACCAATGAAAAATGTGAATATAGCACAAAGGGCATTAAAAATATCTGTTCATAGAAGCAATGACAGAAAACTGTCCAAGCATAGGAAAAAATTGACATGCAAACAAGTGAGGTATGTAGAACTTCAAATAGCCATGCTCTTTAAAAAACTACACTAAGGCTTGTAATAGCCAACATTCCCGAAATTTAACACAAAAGCCGAATATTAAACGCTGTTAGAGAAAAGAATCAAATTGCCTATGAAGGAAAACACATAAGAATCACAGCAGATCTCTCAAAATAGCCCAAAAGATGAAGGGAGCATGGGGTAAAGTATTTGCAGTCCTACAAAAAACAACCTTCAAGCCAGGTTGACATAACCTGAAAAATCATCTTCCAATATTGATGGAGAAATAAGGTAATTCAATGGTAAAGAAAATCTGAAGAAATTAATGACCACCAAATCAGCTTCCAAAAATATCTGAAGGATATCCTGAAAAACTAAAAACAAAAACAACAATCACAAGAAACTCAAAAGAATGCATCCACTAGCCAAGACAAACAATTAAACAGAAGAGAAAGAAAGGGAACCAACAACAGGAAAATAGTATGACAAGAATAATTCAACTCATGTCAGTTATCATCATCAATGTGAATGATTTCAATTCACCAATCAAAAGAAAAAGACCAGCAGAATGGATGAAGAAACAAGATCCAAAAATATGCTGCATTCAAGAACTTCATTTAACTCAGAAAGAAAGTCACAGAGTAAAAGTCAAAGGATGGAAAACATTACTGCATGCAACAGGAACATAGAAAGAAGAAGGACTATCTATTATAATTACAGACCAAGTGAATTTTATGCCAAGATGAATCAGAAAAGACAATAAAGTTCAATACACAGCATCTTAAGGAAACAATCGCGAGAATATATATCCAGCACACTCCATTGTATAAAACAAACATTAACAGACATGAAAATCAAATAACACTAATATAAATAAGCAGGGGACCTCAACACACCACTAATACAAATAAACTGATCAACCACTCAAAAAAATCAACAAAGAAATATTGAACCAAACCTTTGAACAAAATTGCATAATAGATATATACAAAGTATCCCATCCAACAAGAACACAATACACATGCTTCTCATTACCATAATGGACTTCATTCAAAATAGACCACATACTAGTTCATAGAACATGCATGAGTAAATTCAAAGGAATTGAGATTATCTCATGCATATTATTAGATCATAAGGCAAGGAAATTGCAAATATGCATTAAAAGAAACTAGGAAAATTACATAAACACATGGAAATTAAATAATACCCTTTTGAACAACCAGTGGATCATAGATGAAATTAAAGAAAATATTAGTTTCTACAATTAAAAGCATAACGACAGTAAAACATACTGCAACTTATAGGATTGGATGAATGTAGTACTACAAGTTCAGTTTATAGTGGTGAATTTCCACTTCCAAAAAACAGCAAGTTCAAATAAATAACCTGATTTTGAACATCAAGTTTCCAGGAAAAGAAGAGAAAGTTAAACCCAAAGTTTAGGCAAGAAAGGAAATTACAAAGATGAGATCAGTAATTAATGCAAGTCAGTCTAAGAAAAATGACACGAAGAACCAATGAATCCAAGGATTGGTTCTTTAAAAGATGAAGTAACATAAAGAAACTCTGCCAAAACCAACCTTATCAAAACAAGAAAAGAAGTGACTCAAATCCATACAATTAAGAATGAAAAAGTTTCTTAGTTTATGTTCCCACCCTCAGATTCTTACACCAGTTACACAATACGTTGCCTGCACATGTACCTCTGATTTATTTCACTTATGAGTATGGTGTCCAATTCTGACCATTTGCCTACAAAGGCTCCAAATCTGTCCCTCTTTATAGCTGAATAATATTCCATTATATAAAAATGCCACAGTTTTTTAATCTAGTCTTCTGTGGATGGACATTTGGGTTGCTTCCATAATTTAGCTACTACAAATTGTGCTGCTTTAAACATGGATGCACATATATCAGAGTGATACGATGCTTTCAGATCTTCTGGGAAAATATCCAGAAGGTGAATAGCTGGTTTGAATGGAACCTCTAGACCTAGTTTGCTGAGGAATCTCCAAACTGCTCTCCACAGTGGTTCCACCAGTCTGAATTCCCACCAGCAGTGTAATAGTGTCCCTATTTCTCCACAGAAGAATATATAATATGAATATGAACATGTAATGCAACAACCATTGTTGATTCCGTCACCTTATTTGTAACTCAGATTCGATTGTACTATTCTTATGCTACTTTGTATCTGTTTTATACTTTTAAAATAAAAAAAGAATAAAAAAAAGAATGAAAAAGTTGAAATTACCATAGATCCTCCAGAACCCCAAAAGAACATCAGTAACTACTGAGAGAACCTGTATCCTAATAAAATGTAAAATTTAGAAGAAATGCAGAAATTCTGAGGTACATATGAATTACAAAAACTGAATCAAAAAGATATAAAAATTTTGAATATTTCAATATCAGTTATTGAAATAGAAGAATGAAAATAAAACTACCAATAAAGAAAAGCCCAGGTCCTGACAGATTCACTGATGGAGTCCACAATAACTTTGGACATGATCTCAGGTCATGATTTCTCACACTCTTTAATGGATTAGAAAGGGAAGCCATACTCCCAAAAACATTCATGGAAACAAGCATTACACTGATAATAGAAGAACTCAACAACAACAAAAGAACTTCAGGCCAATCTCTTCAATGAACCTAAATGTAAAAGTCTTACGTGAGGTACTGGCAAACAGAATGCAGCAAATGAGTATCATACAACATGACAAAGAAAGAATTATCCCAGAGATGCATGGCTGGTTGCATGTATGAAAATCAATAAATGTAATACACCACATTAACAGAACCAAGGACAAAAAAAAATGATCATCTCAATAGATGCAAAAATAGTAATTTAGAAAATCCAAATTCATTCATGATAAAAACCCTAAAGAAAATAGGAGTAAAATACCTTTATCTTAATCTGATGAAAGCCATCTATGACATACCACAACATCATACTAAATGGACCAAACTGGAAGTTTTCACTCTAAAATCAGGAACCACAGAAGGATTCGCATATCGCCACTCCTATGCAACACAGTTTTGGAAATATTAGCCAGAGGAATTAGGAAGGAGAGAGAAATAAAAGGAATATGGATAGAATGGCAAGAAGTTAAATTATCATTATTTGTTGATGACATAACATTCTGCATAGAAGACCCCAAAAACTCCACTAAAGGACTCCAAGAATTAATAACTAAATTTGACAGCATAACAGGATACAACGTAAGCACTGAGAAGTCAATATCATTCATATACATAAGGAACAAACTCACTGGGAGACAAATTAGTGAAACAACTTTCAGAGGAGCAGGAAGAAATACGAGATATTTAGCAATCAAGTTAATGAAAGAAGTAAAAGACCTTTACACTGAAATGTACAGTACATTAAAATAGGAAACCAGACATGGGCCATTGGCAGGCAGAGCAACCGCTGAGACACAGGCCATGCAGCCCCTAGAGTGTGGCATACATGGGCCTTCGGCAGCCAGAGTAATAAGTGGGATCAGCAATGTAGAAGTATCTGAAGAAGCAGTAAGGAGCCAGAAGGTGGGCTCTGGAGAACTCCAGCAACAGAAAACCAGTCCCAGCTTCCAGATCCAGAGGCCAAGATCAGGACCATACCAAGCACAAATCCCATGGCAAACTTGGTTGCAGTACCCAGTTAATTTCTGGAATGGGACTTGGACACTATCACAGAATTGTGATCACCAGAGGTATTTTACTAATTTTACTCTCCCTTGTTTGTCTGACTAGCTATCCTTTTCCTGTCTGGTTGGATTTATATTGTTTTGTTTCACATTTTGTGATTGCTATTGTTTAGGGGGTCTTTTCTCTCCTTTATTCTGGTCTTTTCTGTTGTTTTCTTTTGCTTTTTTCTGTTTCTTTCTTCTTTTTTCATTCTCTAGGAATCTTTCCCTTTCTTGTTTGTTTTCTTCTACTGATGCTATTTCTCTCTTTCCACAACTACCTCTCCGATTTATACTTTCAAGTGAGTAAACATTGTCTCTTCCCTTTCTGACTACTCTTTTCCTTTCCCTTTTCCCTTTCATTCTTTCCCTCCTGTGTCCTCTAATTTCCCAAAACATGGGTGGTCATTTATTCACCTCCAGGCTTTGTTCTACTACATTTGACCTCACTCATCACTTTGTCTTGTCCCCTGCCCATCTTAACACCCTCCCCACAATAGGGTAAAATTACCTCACCAAGGGGAAAACCACTACATACAAGTACATGATATATGGTTAATTTTGTTATATAACTTTAGGATTTTCTCCTGTGGTTAAAGGTGTGAATTTATTAGTTACTGTAGTTTGTCAGTAGTTAATCTGTATTTAAAAATATTGTTATTACCAACTGTACAAATTTAGCCAGGATGTCATACATGTTATAATCAGTTTTTTTCCCTTGTATGATACCACTCTGATTGTTGGGGGTCATAATCATCACCACAACCCAGTATCAAAGGATTGAGTCCTGAGCCAAACAGTAACTTCACATTCTTTACAAATTGGCAACGTAGGTTTTAGGGTTAACTATAAAGAACCACCTACGTCTAGAAGACATCCCTGAAGAGAAGACATCTCCTAGGGAAGCCTCAGTGCTAGGAACAAAGCTATCTATGATAAGAAATCAACAAGCATCAACATAGGAAACAAAATAAAATAAAAAGAGAAAATAGAAAATGAGAAGACATAGAAGCAAAATGCAACCTCAGACTCCCCAGCCCACCCAAGACAAGCCTGGAGCACAATGAGATACACAAAATTGGAAGTCAAACACTTCAGAACATTCTGAAATGATAGCAACCATACTGAAAAAGCAAGTGAAAAATGTTATGCAGACAATAATCTTTCAGGTACACAAGGAAATTATGCTTAAAATCAAAGATATTAGAGTAGACACAGATTTCTTTAAAAGGTGAACTTAGGAAAATGATGGAAACCACAAATGCCCAACATAGGAAAAGAAATGGAATTCATGAAACATCCAAGCCTAAATCCAAAAGGTTAAAATTTCTGTTGGAACTGTACAAAACAGATTGAGTGAAGGAAAGGATGGAATATCAGATCTTGAAAACAGAATTGTATCTAGTAATCACGAAGAGAAAGATATTTTAAAAAGAGGAAAAGAACTTGAACAATCAATCCAACAGTTACAAGATGAAGAAAAGAAGAATAGCATAAGATTGATTGTGGTCAATTAGAAAGCTAGAGAAATCAAAATGCCATAAAACAAGCTCTTCACAGAAATAATGGCAGAAAACTATCCAGGCATATGTAAAGATTTGGCACACAAATAAATGAAGAATATAGAACTGCAAACAACCATGAGCAAAATAAAACTACACTAAAAACTATAATAATCAAGATTCCAGAAATTCAACAGAACAGAATATTAAAAGCAGTTAGAGAAAAGGAACAAATCACTCCTTAAGAAAAGTCCACCAAAGTAATAGCAGGCTTCTCAATACAAACCCTCACGGAAGGAGAGCATGAAGTGATGTATTTCAAGCTCTAAATGAAAATAGCCTCTAAACCAGATTGATGTACACCACAAAACTATCTCTCGCATTTGACGGAGAAATTAGATAATTCCATAACAAAGAATCCCTGAGGAAATTCATGACCACCAAAGCAGCTCTTCAGAATGCCCTGAAGCATATATCAGAAAGAGAAAAAAAGAAAATGAAGATCACAATCACAAAAACATCAATAGAAAAATGTCACCAAAAAGGGCAAGCAATAAAACAGAGGGCAAATACAGGGAAATAAGAGTAGAAAAAAAACATGGAAAAAATAAGCCAGTACATATCAGTTGTAACCATCAATGTAAATGGACTCAACTAACAAATCAAAAATCTCTTACACACATTCAATGCAGTCTCAATCAAAATACCAATAACATACCTCACAGAAATACTGAAAACAATCTTAAAATGTATTTTGAATCAGAAAAGACAAAGAACAGCAAAAGAAATATTGGACAACAAAGGCAAACCAGGGAACATCTCAATCCCTGACTTGAAACTCAACTACAAAGATACTTTGATAAACACAGTATGATACTGGTCAATGAAAAAAGACACCGGCCTGATCAATGGAATAGAATAGAAAATGCAGAAACAACTCCAACCCTCCACCCACATTGAGCTAATTTATGTTTGCCCAAGAGACCAAACACTTTTACTACAAGAAAGATAGCACCTTTAATAAACAGAGTTGGGAAAACTGGCTTTCCTCATGCTGAAGTTTATACCCATATCTCGCACCATACACTAACCTAATATTGGAGTGAATCAAAAATACAAATATTAAAACAAATACACTAAGTCTGCTGAAAATTAAGGTAGGTAAAGCTCTTAAAGACATAGGTATAGGCAGATTTTATGAACAAAGTCCCAATTTACAGGAAATATTACACACAATCATCAACTGTTATCACATCAAATTTAAAAGCTTTTGTACAGCATAATAAACCACAAACAGAATGAGAGACAGTGCACAAAACAGGAAAAATTTCTTGCCAGCTACTTCTCAGACAAAGGACTAGTACCCAGAATATATAAAGAACTCAAAAATCAGGCTCCCTAAATGTAAAAACACAATCCAAGAATGGATATCTGAAATGGATAGACAATTTTTAGAAGAAGTACCAACAGCAAATAAACACATGAAAAAATGTTCAGCATCATTGTCCATTCAAGAAAAGCAAATTCAAAAGGCACCAAGATTCCATTTCACTGGAGAAAGAATGGCCCTGATCAAGAAATCAAGTAATAACAAATACTGGTGATGTTGTGGGGAAATGAAAAAAGTTAAAACCATCATAACACAGTGATTTGTGCATACCCAAGTTTCTAGTAGCCCATTTCATAATAGCTAAATCTGAGAAACACTCCATATGTCCATTAACAGATGAATGGATAAGGAAAATGTGATATTTATATACAATGGAGCACTACCCTGTCAAAATGATGGATAAACTTGAGACATTTTTAGATAAATGGATGCATCTCAACATGATAGTTTTCAGGAAATGAATCAGATGCACAATTTTAAATATTGCCTTGTTTCATCTGTTGGAAAAACCCAAAGGGTAAATAAGAAACAAAATGGAGGACAGATACTGGGAAGTAGAAAAAATATCTTCAATGGAAAGGAGAAAAATGGAGACAGAGAAAAAAGGGAAGGAAGTGAAAAGCATTTAGAAAAGAGAATGGAAGGGAAAAAATGGAAACAAAGATTTGTAAGTAAGGAAAGAATGAAAATGGGGCCAAAGAAAATATTAAAATGTGTGTACAAGTTCAAATTATGTACATGTACAAATTTGCCATGATGTATGGCAAATATATACTCATAAGAATTTTAAAAGGAAAATGAAAATGAGAACAGTGAATCTGGAAATAAAAATGTAAGTTCATCCTTTGTAGAACTTCCATTGCATTCAGCTATACCATCTTTCCTATATAGCTGAAGAATTAAAGTTAGTATATGTAATGGTTGATTTATTGTGTCAACTTGATGTTAGAAGTTTAACTAAGTAGGCTCAGCAATTCTACACCCTAGGGTGTATGGGAGTCACCCTATGGTGGATCATTGCCTGTATTGTATGAAAGGGAAATGAGGAAGGATGGACTTGCTTCTATTCTTCGGAGGAGCTCTAGTCTTTGACTTCAAATTGGACATAATCTCCTGCCTGCTAGTGCAGACTCTTTGTCTTCCACCTTGGATTCTTCAGCCTTCTGGCACAGACTCTTCAGCCTCCCATTGCAGACCCATTGGACTACTGATATGGACTTGCTTGGAACACTGCCGTGAACTCCAGACTCTGGACATTAATTTTACATGGGAATTATGTATAACAATAATTCTGGAAATGAATTCTATAGTTTCAACATATTGCGATCATTGGTTTTTCTTTAAAAATTTCTAAGAAGATTGACATCAATCTATTGTCAATGTTAAATATCCAGTCCTCAAACTATTGACATAAAAGATAAAAAGTGAATTCTTACATAAGATGCACAATTTTTTTCTACTCTTCTCCATTTGAAGTTAAAAATTTTACTGTATTTAAGTTTTCACGAAGAGTATTGTAAACATTTAAGAAATGCAAGGAGATACAAGCTGTCCTAAATGGTATTCATGCCACTAAGTGGTTCTTTTATTTATTTACAAGTATAATATTAAAGGTAAATTAAAGCCATGGTATATATTTAAATATGTGCATCAACCCAGGCCTACTGTACATTTTAATATTATATTCATGACACATACAATATTTTGAGCATTTAGCAAAAGAAATAAATTTCATAGATCATGCTCTACTCATTATGCACCATGGTAATTCCAATAATGCATGGCTTTTACTAACATAAACTCTTGTTACCCTACATGGGGCAAAGAAGTGAAATATTCTCACCAGAAAGGATAGCCTTGAAGGAGAAAATCAAGATTTCTTATTTTTCAATTAATTAGAGCACATCAGAGCAAGAGTAAATATAAAGAACGCTCCCTTTTGAAATAATATAATGCTTTCATTAAATATTTACTGGATTCTAGACCCATGATATCCAGGATTTTACCAGCACAAAAAATATTTCAACATTATTTGTTATAAAATACTTGAATAAAGGCTAACATGTCTCTTGGTCTTAGTTTTTTCCCCTTTTACATGGACATCTTTCTCAACAAACTTGAAAGAGTTTAGAAACTTCAAAGATCAAAGAGTTTTAATTTTGTCCACTTCATACTTTAGTTCAACAAATACATACCCATTCAAAATATGTGAAAATGCCCTCCTATAACTAGCACTTGAAACCTAATCTGATTTTGTATTT
>PVLD010025694.1:0-23316 GCA_004027595.1 Dinomys branickii
TCTTCGGTTTCATTTAAACGGTTTTTCATGCTTTCAGCGTTAGTTTTCAAATCCTGGCATTCTCTTTGGACCTGTTTCATTATTGGTAATTCATTCCTGAATTGCTCTTGTAAGGTTTCCATTTGTTTCCTATTTTCTTCTAGTCTTTTGTCTATATCTTCTCTATGTGCACGGAACATTTCTTCCATCATTGTTTTCATCTCGTTTTTTATCTGAGAAATCATTGTGGGTATGTGGGTTATTTCTGCTTTGAGCTCTTTCATGGCCCGTTGGAATTGTTTCATTTCGGATGCAATCGTTTCATAACTTGAAAACTCAGTCATAAAGAAGTATAAACTTGAGACATTTCTAGCTGGGATCTCATCTTATTGAACAGCTTTTGCACAGCAAAAGAATTCATCCTTGAGACTATACTGTTAATACTGTTGTTATAACTTTCAGAACATAGTCTTAAGTGAAATAAATTGGACAAACGTATAAATATCTCACTGTCTCTCTGGTATAAGAGACTGAACATATAAATAAGAACCAAAATGCATAAAACAAATTCTGAAATAGGAAGAAATTGTTCAAAAGGAAAGGGGAACTCTGGAGGGGGAAGGGGAAAGGAAGGAAGGGAGAAGAAAATATGAGAAAAGAAGGATAAAATAGAAACAAAGTTTTATAAATGAGAGGGACAGGGGTTGAAGGGAGGGGGAAAAAGAGGAATCAAGATATATCATGTACAGATACAAATTCCCTATGATGTATGTATATTTAAATTGTACCAAAAACTTAATTAAAAAATTGTTTGCTTTAGCTGGGTACAGTGGTGTGTACCTATGATCCTAGCACTTAGGAGACTGAGGCAGGAGGACTGCTGTGAATTTAAGACCACCCAGGGCTACATGGAGAGTTGAAGGTCGGCCTGAACTACACAGAGACTGTCTCAAAACAAAAACAAAAATATTTGCTTCGGAAACACATTACCTTTTTCCTTGTTTACTTTGTTCAAGTAAGTCTACCTTCAACTTTATACATTCCTCTCTGGACTCTTGCAAACTCTGTTCTTTTTCAATCACCATTTTCTGGCTCTGCTCTAATTTATCTTCTGCCTCTCTATAAAATAAAATTTACAAATGATAACTACAAGTATACAATAATGAAACATCAGAAATTCTATGACTTTGAATCAGGGAGTTAAAAGAAACAAAACAAAAAAGGATAATAATGATAAGAAAGACAAAATTTTCTTTATTTAATGATGATATCATTACTTACCTGGAAAACAGAATTGAAAAGTTACCGGAATAAGAGTGCCAAAAATAGTCCACTTACAAAATAATTACACTACATAAAAATCGAGCCAGGAATGGTGGTGCACACTATCAGTCCCAGCCACTTAGGAGGCTGAGGCAAGAGAAACATTTAATCCCAGGAGTTCAAGACCAGCCTGGGTAACAAGGAAATAACTCATTTCCAAAAACGTATCAGTAACCTTCCCATCTACTAGCAATGAACAGAACAAGGACAAACTCACAATAATCAAAAATTATAAAATGTCAAGGAATAAATTTTAAACATTAAAATAATATGTATATTGCAAAGAAAATTACAAAACTGGTAAGACTTGAATGACAACTTTAGTACACACCAGCATCAGCACAGAAGTTGTGAGAACATAGATTTCTGGGCCCCACCTCCCAATAAGCCTGAAGTAGGAGCTGAGAATTTGGATTTCTCACAAACAACTAAGACTGCTGGCATGTGAACTGTACTTTGAGAATTACTCAAATATTGTAATATGCTATTCAGTATACATATATTTTCCATGTTATTCTAGGCAGAAGAGAAAAATAGGTGATAAAAGTATCCAATTTCTAATATTTAATTTCCTAAACTCCATTGAAGTACTGAGTATATGTTACTATATAAGGAAACAAACCAATTTATATTTAATAAAAGTAGCAGGCTGGGGATAAAGTTCAATGGCACAGCACCTGCCTGGCAAGTACAAGGTTCTGAGTTCAATTTCCAGTATCAGAAAAAAAAAAAAAAGGATGTAAACAAGCACCTTTTTAAAGTCTCTGTATGCTACTTATAACCTGTAGCCAAGAGTTTTGATTGAATGAAAATCAAGTAAGTTCTAGGACATCTGGACACTACTAGGTCACTACAGATTTATTAGAGTGGGGGTGAAATACAAGCTTTAACAAGATACAACAACTACAAATATGAATAAAAATTTTAAGGCTACACAAAGTATATTTACCTCAAAACTTTATCTTGAGCCAAAATTTCTGCTTCCAAATTTATAATCTGCTCCTCTAAGATTGGGATATTGGCTGCCTGTTGTTGAGCAGACTCAAGCGCAAAAATCTAAACCACAAAAACAACTTTTAGAATATTTTCTTTCAGAAAATAAATTAATCTACTTGACCCTTAGTTGTTTTCCTATCACATGAGAGGATTCAACAGTACTCCACAATCACTGATGAAATGTAAAGTCCACCATATTTCTTTGATCAATATTTACATGGGTATGTCATCATCGCAAAACAGTCTCAGCATGTAAGCTCCTGCTATAACCCTCAAATTATTATGTCCATATAACTGATTAGTTATTTGGAAGAAAATATAAAGAGTATCTACTGATATATCATCTAAAAAATTATTTTCACTTAAATTAGAAAAATATAAGATCAGCCTATAAAAAGTTATATAAGAAAACATTAATAGCAGAGTATGGTATACGCCTGCTATCCCAGCAGTTTGGGAGGCTGAAGCAAGGGGACTACAAATTCAAGCCCAACCTGGCAAACCTAGAAACTAAGGGAAACCCTGTTTCAAAATAAAATAAATGCTGGGTGTGATGGCACACACCTGTAATCCCAGCACTTGGGAGGCTGAGGCAGGAGGATCATTGTGAGTTTGAGACCAGCCTGGGCTAGAAAGTGAGCTCAAGGCCAGTCTGAACTGCATAGTGAGACCCTGTCTCAAAAGATAAAACAAAACAATAATAATAAAAACAAAAATGGGGAAGGGGGTGCTGTGGATGCAGCTCAGTGCAATGGCTCTAGGTTCAAACTCCAGAATCATACACACACACACACACACACACACTCTCTCTCCATATATATATATACACACACACATATATATGTGTGTGTGTATATATGTATGTATATGCCTTAAAATTTTTATGATTCAAAAACTAATTCTTAATAGAAATTAATAGAAATTTTAATAATTTAATAAAAATAATAGAATTTAATAGAAATTTTAATATATGTATTAAAATTTTTGATTTAAAAACTACACTCTTAATATATTATCTAAAAAAACCCTAGCTAATACAGGAAAGTGTAGTAATCATACAACCTGGAAGATAAACAGAGTACACTACTGTAGTAGCCTATAAATCTATAACCTAAATGGTGAGAAAGAAAATTAATTATCCTGAAATTACTCAAAAATCAAAGTATCAGTGAGAAATAATTATTCTTAAAGAGAAAGTTGATAACATGTAGAAAATGAGGTACAGTAGAGGGCAGGGATGAGATACTGGGGGAAATAGCAGAGATATAATACACACTTTCTACAGAAAACAGCCCCCCTTTTTTCTTTTCCCCTCCCAGAACACCAAGGGCAAGGTAATGAGTTTAGAGTAGAAGAGAACAAAGAGGCTTAGGAGTCTGGGTCACTACACAAAATCATAAGCTAGGATGAAACTATAAACAAGAAAACCAATATAAAACCATCAGTTCCTATTCTATCTCATTGAGGACTATCCCACAAGTGGGGAGTCAAAGGTTCTTTGCTGGAGAAACTAGATCCAAAGAAAAAGACCATCACAAACGGATACTGGATGAAGGTAACCAGACGCTTCCCTAGAAAAGAGCTACCTCTATAAACATTACTCACAAATTAAGCCCTTTGAACAAGCTTCATCCACAGAGCTCCCAAATAGCACTTGTAAGTGCCTTTCTCTTCATATGAACAGTGAGAACACTAGTATCTCCACCATGAAAGTTAGAGGTCCAAACAAAACACAAAAGGAACTGTAACTGTCACTAAGAAAAGCAAGCACATATCCCCCAACAAAAAATCATTTTATCTTCAGAGTTTAGAGAGAATGTTGCATTAGCATGCTCTTAAATACAAAAGGGAGAAGAAAAAGTTTTAGAAGAGGAAAGGTTTTGGAAGAGGAAAAAATACAGTCAAAATAAGATTCCTTAGAAGTATAAAAATAATGTTGGGAAAATCTGAAAAGAACACAGAAGACAGGGAGATGAAAATCCATATCTTAGGTTTTTATAGGGAAAAAAAGCCCTTAAATATATAGAGGAAGAATTCTGATGATGAGGGGCATTTCCCTATAAGAAAAACAGAAGAAAGAATGTAGAGGGAAGAAAATTCTATCATTACACAAAAACATGATAGAAGAAAATTTGGAGAACCAAAAGACACTCACTTTCAGCCAGAAAAGACACTGATGTAGGCCTAACACAAGTAATAAAGATCTTCAAAGACACAACAATATAAAATTTAAAATACAGGAGAACAACAAAATTCTAAAATCTATAATGAGAAACAAATTAATAAAAGATTACATGCTAAGGAAAGGGATTCACAATACCACTGACTTTTCAAAGTAGCACTGGAGGGCAGAAAAAAAGCAATGCTCTAAAATTCTGGGATAAAACTATTTTCAGGCAGGAGCAGTGGCAGACACCTGTCATCCTAGCTACATGGGAGTCTGACAGGAAGATCACAATTTTGCAGCCAACCAGGGCAACTTAAGGAGACGCTGTCTCAAAATTAAAAAAATAAAAAAATTTTGAAGGCCTGAATGACAGCTCAGTGCCAGAACACAGAACACTTGCCTAGTATACATGAGGCCCTCAGTCAAATATCCCGTACCACAAAATAAAAAAATTGTTTTCAACCTAGAATTTAACCATGAGATAAGGAAAAATTAAGACATTTTCAGACAGGCAAGGAAACCACTGGAAGGTAAGCTCTAATTAAAGAATAAAATAAACTAAGAAAGAACACAACATGATATTCAGGAAGCAATAGTTCAACTTAGAAAAACATCAGAAATACATTAGGATAGCAGCTGAGTAGTGGGCACAGAGAGCAAAATGTTCAGAAAGAGCAGGATGCAAGGTTCCATAAGTGTACAAAACATTGTCAAATGGTTAATTATGAATATACTGATTGAGTCAATGGAGAACTTCAGCAAAAGTTTCCTAATATATCAAAGCTATGCTTTGGAATTACAACTATAATTCCAGAATTCTAGGAGGCTAAGCTGGAAGATTGTGGATTGGAAGCCATCCTGGGCCACAGAGCATGACCCTCTCTCAAAATAGCTAGGTATATAGCTCAGTGCAAAGGTCTCGAGTTCAGTTCCTAGTACTGGGGTCAGGGGACCTACTCAGAATACCTTAGAAAAGGCAGCTTCATTAAAAAATATTTTATTGAAGCAATTTAGAAAATGTTGAAATGGGCACCTGCCTGGCAAGCACAAGGTCCTGAGTTCGATTCCCAGTACAAAAAAAAAATGTTGAAATGGAGAATAAAATATCATTATCTGCATATAACAACTACTAATGTGTTTATAGTAAAAAGGTCTAAAATTTTGTTAGTTTAGTAGTTTATTCTCTATCTCTTTTGACTTTAAGCACTTATATTTTAAAAATTGGTACCTGAAAACAATTTGAAACATCATTAATAAACAGAAAATGTAAAGATGAAGATCTACACAGCAAACAAGTATTCTAAAAATGTCAACTTCATATGAAATTAAGAAAACAAGTACGGTAAATCTTAGACTCATGAACACTGAAGCTGTGAACTTTCATAGATACTAACAGACCTCCCATCACAAACATCTGTAGATGTGAGCAAATCATGGAAGTAACTCATGTGTCTGGGGGATACTATCACAGTTGTGCTGCTCTGTGCTTACTGCACACTACAACAGTGTACAGTGCAGTGCTCATCCAGAGCCCAGGATGTCTGAAAGCAGGAGGAAAAGCAGTGGTGGTGTGGTGGGGACTGCTAAGAAGTCCAAAGCAACATCCATGGAAACACAAGTGAAAATAACTGAGAAATTGGACCAAGGAGGCAAACAGATAGTAGATGTTGCTTGTTCTTTTAATGTGAATTGTCTGAATAATTGACACAATTCTAAAGAACAAGGACAAGATCATGGAACACATAAAGTCTGCTGAGCCAATGAAGTCAACTATAACACCCAAAAAGCATAGTGCAATGATAGAGGAGACACAGAAACTTCTCAGTGTTTGGGTGCAGGATCACTATCAGCACTTAGTCCCATTTAGCTTAATGCTTGTTCTGGAAAAAGCTAAAAGTCTGTTTGAAGACTTAAAGAAAAAATGAGGTGAACAGGGTGCACCGTTTATTGTCAGCCCCGGATGGTTTAACAGATTCAAGGCTAGAGCCAACCGTCACGATGTAGAAGTGGTGTGGCTGCAAGTGTAGATACTATAGCTCCCCAAGAATTTCCATCAACACTAAGAGAAATTATTGATCAAGATGCTTATTTGTTGGGGACCACGAATTGTAAAATCACAGTCTGTCCTAGACTCTCTTTACCTTGCCTGACTTGTGGGCTGGTTTTGGAATGCAGAAATCATCTTCCTCTTGGTCAAGATGAGCACCCAGGCATGGGAATGGATCTTGGCTTGTTTCTTTTACGTTAACCTTGCCTATTCTACCACTACTTCTACACTGTCCCAGGAGAAGCACTCTACCCCTCCCCTACACTGGCTAATAAATAGTGGCTAGCTTAGAGTGTCTTTGTCTTTGTCCATCCCGAGGCATGGACCTCCTGGCCCCCCATCATGTATTACTAAATTTGTCTTTATTTCGTGCTTTCACTGTACCCCTCATATAGGCAGTTGGGAATCTTGGCCAAGTCCCCGATAATTATTTACATTAACAGGTTTTTAACATCCGCAAGACAGGACTGTTTTGAAAGAGGATGCCAGAATGAAGTTATGGCAGGAAAGTGCAAAAAATGATGCCAGGAGTCAAAGCAGCCAAGGACAGATTTAATCTGTTCTTTGGTTACAATGCTTCCATGACTTATTTTCCCAGAGTACTCAAGAGCCCTCAAAAACATAACCAAGGGCTCTCTACCTGCTGTGTGGAAGAGTAACTCCAAAGCCACCTTCCAGGACAGGTTTTTCCACCACTTTATCCCAAGGATAGAGAAATACTATCTGGAGAAACATATCCCATTCAACATTCTGTTGTTGCTTGACAATACAGTAGGTCACTCTCAATTCATGGATGACTTTCACCCCAACATCAAAGAAGTGCATCTGCCACTGAATACTACAGTGCTCATGCAACCTACAGACAAGGAGTTATTACAAGTTTCAAGAACTATTATTTACGTCACACATTTTGTCAGGCTGTGAAGGCAACTGATGAAACAAGAACAACCCTGCAACAATTTTGGAAGGACTAAAACTCCTAAAGTACATTAAAAAAAAATTTGCTTGGCATGAGGCTTCCACTGCCACTATGAATAGGGTGTGGAAGAACCTTTGCTCACAGTTTGTTCATGCAGTTCATGGACTTGAGAAAATGGGCAAGGAGTCCAAAGAGGTCTTCAACAACTTTGCGAGTCTTAGCAAGAAGCTAAAGCTAGATCTGCATGAGGACAACTTCCCTGAATTCCTTGCTGTGGAACATGAAGAGCTTATTAATGAGGAGCTGATGGAATTAGAGGCCCATCAAAAAGATGAAAAGAGGGGCTGGGGATATAGCTCAGTGGAATAAGCACCTGCCTAGCAGGCGCAGGGTCCTGAGTTCAATCCCCAGTACCGCCAAAGAAAAAAAAAAAAAACCCAAAACTTTTAGGGCTGGGGATATAGCTCAGTGGAATAAGCGCCTGCCTAGCAAGCTCAGGGTCCTGAGTTTGATCCCCAGAACCGCCAAAAAAAAAAAAAAAAAAAAGTCCTAGATCATTGTCTATTTAAAAAAAAAAAAAAGACGAAAAGAGTCAAGTGGAAAATGGAACTGAAGAACCAAAGAGATCCAAAGCCCAAGAAATGGCAAGGGGATTTTCTTTCCTTGAAGAGACACTGCTAGTTTTTGAGCCACAAAACTGGAATGTAGAGTGATACACAAAGGTTGCAGCAGCCCTTCAGAATGCCATACAGTGCTAATCTATGAGGAGGGAGAAAGAGCTACTACTCAGACATCACTGGATCTTTTTTTAAGAGGGTAAAGAGAATCGAATCTATCAAAACCCCGTGCCAGCAGCATCAGGTGTATGTGAAGTCCCCATTGCACCCCCTCTGACTGCGGACGACCCTTCAGCCCGCCTCCCGCCTGACCCTCCCTCCTCCAGTCAGTACTCTCTTCTCCTCAGCTCACCGCAGGCAAGCTCCAAGATGCTGACTGTCAAACTGTGGTGTACCACTATTTGAAGGTAACCGTAAAAGTAAAAATAGTTTATTTACAGTATTTGTGTGTATGGTTGTTTTTTATGCTTTACGTTATATATTTGCATCAAAGGTGTATAAGATTCGCTTTGTTGGACTTGCAAATGAATCTGACTTACAAACTTTCTCTTGTAACAGAACTCATTTGTAAGTATTTTTCCCACAACAGACAAAAAACGTTGAATACTAAATATAAACACAGTGTAAGAAACGCCTGAAAAGCATTCTTTCCCTGTAAATTGGTCATTCTGCCTCAGCAAAGAAATACAGTTCTTGGGCTAGAAGTATAGCTCAGTGGCACAGCACCTGCCTGGCAAGCACAAGGTCCTGAGTTTGATTCCTAATTCAAAAAAAAAGTATATTCAAAATATTGTGCTTTAAATTTTTTATTTAATTTTTATTTTTTTGACAATGGTCTTGCTATGTTGCACAGACTGATCTTTAAATTTGTAGGACTAAGTGATTCTCTTGCCTCAGCCTTCTAAGTAGCAGGCATGTGCTAGTAGGCCTGTCTTCAAAGCTCTTTGCTCACTACTGCATTTTTTTTTCCTTGAGTTGGGGAGGCAGAGCTAAATCAGTGTGTGTGTGTGTGTGTGTGTGTGTGTGTGTGTGTGTATTTTTTCTGAAAAAATAAATCCTTCCTATAAATCCAATATACAAACTTACATATAATATCTATAAAATAAATAGGTAACTAGACAATGACAGTAAATAGTGAAAGCCTCTCCCCAACCTTCAATTTCCTTTTGAAGTTATCAACAGTAGGCAGTACAGTCTTCTTATATATTATATATATATGTCTTCATACATACAAACACAAACATTCAGATAAGTGCACTTTCTTCTCCCAGTAATGAAGACTGAACCCCAGGCCTTTCCAACGACCTATACTCTTATCCATCCTTTTTAAATTTTTAAGAAAGGGTCTCACAAAGTTGCCCAGGCTGGGGTCCAACTTAGAATCTTCTTGCCTTAGATTCCAGAAAGCTGGGATCACAATGTGCCCTACCAGATTTGGACAAGTCTGGACCAGTGCCCTTTTTATAGAAAGCAAAATGAGAGCTTTAACCAGGCATGGTGGCACATGCCTATAATCCCAACATTTGGGAGGCTGAGATAGGAGGATTGCCATGAGTTTGAGGTCAGCCTGGGATACCAAAGGGAGTTCAAGACCAGCCTGGACTACGAAGTGAGTCTTCAACAACAAAAAAAAACCCTGAGATCTTTATATATAGTTCTACGATATTTTTCTACCACTAAATATACTAGCTTTTTTTGTTTGTTTTACTGTAGTGCTCAGGATCAAACCCAGAAGCTCAGGCTCAGTAGACAAGCATTCTTTCACTCATCTACATTTTGACCTCAGTAACAGTTTTTGAGCCTTGAGTACGTACAGATACCATTACGTATGCCTTTACGTATATTGCATCATTGAAACCTCATAATCTTCCACAAAGTCAAGTAACTTTGTCCTTTAGTACCATACATTTACCTCATTTTCTTCTTTTTCTCTGACCTTCCTTTTTTTTTTTTTTTTTTTTTTTTGGTCTAAGGTTCTCAACTATGTAGCTCAGGCTGGCCTCAGCCTTCTGAGAGCTGGGATTACAGATTTATGCCACCATATTACACTTTTTATTTTTTTTTTCATATTACACTTTTTAAAAGGCTTTATTTCAATCTATTTTAGAGGCATATCATAATTTATCCTACTATTATCACTGTACATTTTGAGTTCTAATTGTTGTTTATAACAATTATATAGTAAAAAATGGAAAGCCATTTAACTAGGAAAATTGTGAATTAAGTTGTGGTACAGAAAATAAAACAATGCTATCATTAAAAACGATGAACGGTAAAGCTATTCAGTACATCTAAAAACACACAGGGCTGGAAAATGTAGTTCAGTGGTATAAAACTGGCCTACTGTTCTGCTTGTATCTAGACATTCCCCACAACGCCTCACATGGTCATAGGTGAAGCATTTCAGAGGTGGGTGGATGTTGGGTTTGTGAATACAGATTAAAGGTGAGATGCTGGGGTTAAGAGTGAGGATAACAGGAGCCCCCCCCGGGTATGGATGGCACCAATCAGTAAGCTGATGGAATATAAAGGAACGGAAAGGCCAGGCATGGTGGCACGTGGCTGTAATTGCAATACTCAAGAGGGTGAGGCAAGAGGATCAACGCAAGTTCATTCAAGATCAGCCTGAGCTATGTAGTGAGTTGAAGGCCAGAATGTTAAGATTCTGTCTCAAGAAAAAAGAGGCACAGAAAATAGGCAGGCTGCTACTGCTGCTGGCTGCTCCTGCCTGCCTTGCTCTGTGCTATTTGCCCTGTGCCATGCTGCCCTGCCTTATGACTATGAGCTGAAATCTCTACAAACTATGAGCTAAATAAACTTTTCCTCAACTTGTGGGCAGTGGGCATTTTGTCCCAGCAATGGAAAACAGAACTACCATGCACAACCCCAGCAACACACAAACACACACAAACTTGGACTACATATGAAGTGATAAACAAGAAAAATTATAGGAAAAACAAACTATTCAAAACACTTCGGGTTGAACTGTGTAATATATCAGTAAGGTGGTTTGTACATGGTGAAAATTCTGGATGGTCTTTGTGTTTTTTCTATGATGTGAGAATATATTTTTTAAAAAGGAAAAAGAAATAAGCTCTACTTCCTATGTATTATGATTTACATCTAGATGTTCTGCAAGATCCTCTGAGTTCACAGCTCAGAGAATTTTGGAAAAGGGATTTTGCCTGGGAGCACAATAGCCGACCTGCCCCTACGAGGTAGCATGCAGGGTGGGTGGGCATGACTGGGAGGCTACTACCACGCTCCCAGGCTCTTCCCTTCCCCCTCTGCTCCTGAGCTACTCTGACATAAACAGCTTTGCTCCACCCAGGTCTTTCCACCGCCTAGTGTCTATGATTTGAGCCTGACAAACATGGACTGAAACTCCTGAAGCACAAACCAAAATAAACCTCTCCTCCTTTAATTTGTTAGTGTCAGAAACTGAGTCCCAGTGATGAGGAAAGTGACGAAGATACTATGTATAAGAAATAAAACCATACACATTGATAATATTAAAATTTTAAGTCAGGCATGGTGGCACATGCCTGCTGTAATCCCAGCACTCTCAGAGGCTGAGGCAAGAGGATCTCAAATTCAAGTTCAGTCTGGGCAATTTGGTGATTTAGTGAGACCTCTCAAAAACAAAAAAAACAGCTACAGACATAGCTCAATGCAAAAACCTGGGTTCAATCCCCAGTACCACAAAGAAAGAAAAAACAAAACAACAGACTTTAAGAAGCTGATTCACAGAAATATAAAAACTATGAAGTTATCTTTCCTAAATAATTTTCAGGTATGAAACATTTTATGACATTCATATTATAATAAAGATTCTTATATATAATACACTAAGATAATACAAAGAATATTTTTCCAATTACAAATCTTATAATTATTACAACTATTTTCTGTTGGTCTCCTTATCACTTTAACATACATACTTTTGCTCTTGACTGTGTTAGTTCAAAGTGGATTGATTCTATTTTACTCATTAAAGAATGATTCTGTGCAACCAAACAAGCATTCTGTTGCCTAAGTTTATCAAGTTTTTCTCGCAGACTTTTAATTTCCTGATCTGCAGGAGCAGAAGATGAAAAAGAATCCTGAAAAATAAAAAAGAGCAATCCATTCTCAACTATTTAAGGGTAAATACTAGAAAAATGATACACAATTATTAAAATGATTTATAAGTTCAGAAAAATGAGTTAAAATATTTCCTGAGTACTGATAAAAATGTGAGAAAATCAGTACTCTCTCCCACTGCTGGTGGAAGTATACATTTGGAAAATAGTGGTACACCTTGTTAAACTGCTGGGTCTTATTTATAGAAGGTGAATGTTTAAAAGTAACAATATCACCACTAGATATAAACCTGATAGAAACTTTTATATCTGAGGATATAAAAGTATTCATAACTGCACTGTCCATCCATAAGACACAATAAATAGAAGGAATCCAATTCCCTCCTCTCATTAGATAGATAGAGATCAAACCCAGGGGCATTCTACCTCTGAGCTACATATTTATCCCTTTTATTTTTTGTGACAGTCTTACTGAGTTGCCCAGACATGACTCAAACTTGTGATCCTCCTCCCTCAGCCTCCCTCAGTGCTAGGATTACAGGCATACACCAGGCCAAATTTATATATACATTTCTCCTGTACTTGTTATATGTGTGCGGTGCTGAGGATGGGACCCAGGGCCTCATACATGCTAGGTAAGGGCTCTATCACTGAGCTACATTGCCAGTCCTTTTAGTGTGTGTGTGTGTGTGTGTGTGTGTGTGTGTGTGTGTTTGAGATAGGGTCTCCCTATACAGTTCAGGCTAGCCTTGACCTCACTTTGTAGCCCAGGCTGGTCTTGAACTTGTAATGATCCTCCTGCCTCAACTTCCCAAGTGCTGGGATTACAGGTGTGTGCCACTATGCCTTGCTAGTATTTTTTATTTTGAAACAGGGTCCGCTAAACTAAACTGCCCAGGCTGGCCTCAAACTTGTTATTTTCCTTTCTCAGTCTCTTCAATCCCTGAGTTACAAGGATGTGCTACTATACTCAGCAATGATATATATAACAATAAATTCTTATGCATGGTTTGCAATTTTTAAAACATTAAATTTATTTTTTGAGTAATATATTCAGGCAATTCAGAAGTCAACACTAGCCAGGTAGGGTGGTACATGTCTATACTACCAGCATCTAGGAGGCTGAGGTAGTAGGACTGCTGCAAACATAAGGCCAATCTAGACTGTATAGTGAGTTCAAGGCCAGCCTGAACTACATAGTGAGATCCTGTGTCAAAAAAACAAAAAGAAGAAGAAAAAAAGAAGTAAAAGCTATGTAAAGAACAAGCATTCATAGAACTCTCCTGCCCATCTTTACTAGGTAGACACCATTTTTATACCTTTTTATTTAGTCCCCTAGTGATGCTACACGTATACATAAGCATGCAAATCACTGACTTCCCTTCCCTGTTTATGTAAAAACTAGCATATTATGAATACTATATTCTGCACCTTGTACTTTTTACTTGAACAAAATATACTGGCAATTTCTGCAATATCAATTCATGGGGAAACTCAATAATCCCCCCCCCAACAACTACATAGTTTCCATTGCATGCATGAAACATAGTTTATTCAATCAACAATGTACTACTGGACATTGGAGCTATCTCTAATTTTTAATCCCTCATTTTATATTTGTATGGGTATACCTATTGAGTACTTTTCCAGGTAAATACTGCCAAGTGCCTCTTTATTAGGTTCATATAATTTTGTGCTCCTAGCAACAATGTATATCTTCCCAATATTACCACAAAGATATGATATATGCATGTTTAACAATCTGATAGTAAGAACTAGTACTAATTATAGTTTCATTTAAAATTTCTCTTATTATAAATGAAATTGAACACTTTCACATTTGTTTAAAGATCATTTTCATTTATTTTCCCATTCATGTCTTTTTACCTATTGCAAGATTGTTTTTGTCCTCACTATCTAGCTCTTTATATGCTTAGGATCAGCCCTTGTCTTCAACAGGCATTACCAACATTTTTCCATTCAATTTATGGTTTTCTTTTGATTATTTTATTTGTGGTAAAACACAGTGATTTCTACTATGGTGCATGTATAGTAAGAATGAACAGAAATTTGATTTAGGATATGGATCAAAGGTCCCAGAATTATATATTCTTTGTAGACACAAAATTTGAATTTTCTAAAATGTGAGCTCAAATAGCTTCATTATGCAGCAACCTTAAAAAAGAAAATCTCTCAACCATTGGCTCTCAGAAGCAAACTTTCATCAAAAAATATTATGATGCACATATGCAACCCTATCTGTGTATGTGAATGTTGGGGTTAAGACAATAAAGAACAGCAACAGCCAGTGTGACGGCACACGTACGTAATCACGGCATTTGGGAGGCTACGGCAGGAGGGCCTTGAGATCCTGGACCACACAGCAAGACCCTGTCAGGAAAGAAGGAAGGAGAGAAGGACAGGGGAGAAAGGGGAAAAGGGAGAAAGAGAGAAAAGGAAAAAGAAAGAGAGGAGACGAAGGAAGGAAGGAAAAGAGAGAGAAAGGTAAAAGGATCAAGGAAAAGAAACAGGGAGACAGATATATGACACAATAAGGAAAGAGTTCCAGAGCAGGAAGAGCTCTCTAAAATAACTGAGAAATTAGGGGTAATGAAAGAAACTAGTCTTATTCTATCACATAGCAGCTGACTCAAACTAAATATTGGACACGCTTTAATTAATAACTGACCACTTATTATTTCTAGAGCATAATGCTAAAATCAGGGGATTTTAATTTACTTGAGAAGAGGATATTTAACTGCAAAACAACAATAAATGCATAAGTTCAAAAACAAAATAACTCTTCCTCATTGACTGCGCCAGGACAGGCAGCCATCATGAATGACATTGTAACTATCAGGACCAGGAAGTTCAGGCCAACTGACTACTTCAAAGGAAAGAAATGGTCATTGATGTGCTTCACCTTGGGAAAGCAATGGTACCTAAGCCAAAAATTAGGAAAAACCTCAAAAAATGTAAAAGACCATATCAAATGTCATTTTTAAAAAATTTTTTTTTCTAGCGATGGAGATGGCATCCAGGGCCTCATATACGCCAAGTAAGCGCAGTACCACTGAAGTACTACACTGCCCAGCCCTAAATTTCTCTTAACTTGAATATCTATTTACTTATTTTTCAGGCTGGTCTTGAACTCATGGCAACGCTCCTGCCTCAGCCTCCCGAGTACCAGGATTACGGGAATGTGCTACCACATCTGATTTAAGTTGACCAGTCTCAGCTGACAAATGAGCTTGATCTACGGAAGATTGGGCCACCCAAGCTCATCTGCTCATCTTTCTTCTGTAGGCTCACATCTGATGACCTGACATTTCGGATTTGAAGGTATGAGTCCAGTCCTCCTTCCCTGCCTGCCAGGGCCAGGTCCCAGTGATACAGGAAAATAAAAACTCCCAACCTGAACAATACCTGAGATGAGTTCATGCTCTTTAAAATTGAACAGTGAATTTTAGGAACAACGGAGGTTAAGAGCAGAATATATTTATCAAGGGAAAGAAAGCTTCTGTCCAAGAGAAGGATAGAAGGGCAAGTGGGTTGCCCCCCAGAGTCATTTTTGTATTTGGCCTCAGAATCCATTTTGGTGGTGGCAAGACAACTGGCTTTAGCATAATTTATGATTCCTTGGGTTATGTGAAGTAAAATGAACCCAAACACAAACTTGCAAGACATGGCCTATATGAGAAGAAAAAGATCTCAAGAAAGCAGCAAAAGGAATGCAGGAACACAATAAAGAAAGTCAGGGGACTGCAATGGCCAAGGCCGGTACTGTCAAAATGCTGAAGGAGTAGATTCTGCAATGCCTATTTGCAGTGACTGTGCAAGTTTTTCATGAGAGGATTAATAAACTGTAAAAACTTAAAAAGCAAAACAAAACAGAACATTCCAGTGTGGTGGCGCACGCCTAGAACCCCAGCAGGGAGGAGACTGAGATGGGAGAATCACTAGGAGTTTGAGGAGAGTCTGGGCTGCATAAGGGGCTCAAGGCCGGCCTGACTACAGCTGAGACCCCGTCTGAGACAACAAACAAAACAGAGTGATACATCAGGGTAACTATGTTCTAGCTATGACATGAAAAGAACAATTACATTTTAATGCTTGAACAATATAGTAAAACATGAGTAAGGCATTTAATGAAAAGCTCAGTGAAAAACATTTTAAGTAGACCGGTCTAAAACTATTTTAAATTAAATAAGTTTAAAAACAATAACCTTTTCTGTTGACTTTTTCTGAAAATCAGAGCTGCTACTGGACATTTTACAAATGTTTTTATAAGGTAAGTAATTCAAAAGTTGCGTGTGACTAGGCCGAATAAGATCTTCCAAAATAAGTTTTTCAAACCTCAAGGGATCTGAGGCAAAATCAGAATATTCACTTGGACTAGCACTAGAAAAAAAAGAAAAAAAAATTAGCTTTTAGTTTTAAGTATTCATTACAAATTTCTATATATAAATAAGAAAATTGAAAAAAAATAAAGCTGACAATTAGCCCCATAGTTATGAACATAAAACACAGTTTTATTTGGGTGGGGTTTTTTTTTTTGGTTTTTTTTTTTTTGGTTTTGAGATAGGGTCTCACTATGTAGTTTAGACTTGCATTGAACTCACAGTGCAGCCCAGGCTGGCCTTGAACTCATGGCCTCAGCTTCCCAAGTACTGGGATTATAGGCATACACCACCATCCCTGGTAATAAACCATAGTTTTAAACTAGAAATCTATGTATTTCCTGAGCCTTAATGATAGGATTACTTAGGATTCTAAATGTAGTCATAACAAAAAATGATTAATAAAGTCTCAAATATATATTTTATACTGATCCCTAATACATTAAGGGTGTTTTCTTAATATGTAAATGTTTCTCTAACATTCTTGGTTTTTTAAAAATGAGAGTTACATTAAAAAGTATAGAAAACTGACAGGCATGGTGTCACATGCCTATAATCCTAGCTGCTCCACCAGCTAATACAAGAGGATACCTAGTTCAAGACCAGCTTGTGTAACTTAGCAAAACCCTGTCTCAAAATACAAATAAGTAGGGCTGGGGTGTAGCTCAGTGGTTTTAGGGTTTAACTATGATGTGTTCCCACAGACTTCGGTTTTAAAGCCTTTATCACAATGCAGCAATATTCAGAGGTAGGGGCCTAGAGAGGGGACTAGGGCCAAAGGAGCAAGGAGGAGGCGGGGCCCAGTTGGAACAGACCATTCCTATTGTGCCTCCGAAGAAAAAACTGCCCCTTAAACTAGTCTGTTACACTGCCAAGAGGTAAGGAGCCTTTCTCTGCCACGCCCTCTTGCCATGTTTCTGCCTTGGGCCTAACAGACCATGGACTGAAGGCTCTGAAACCATGAGGCAAACGAACTTTCCTCCTTTAAGTTGTCTAAATCAAGTATTTGGTCACATCAAGACTGATAGCCCTGGGTTTAATCCCCAGTACCACAGAAATATAAACATAAAAAAATAAAATAAACTGTATCTTATTCCAGAAGCATATAAAAACACAATATATAATAATTAAATCTAAACATTTTGCATTTATGTCATACTATGAATTCTATATGTAATTTCACTTACTTACCTGGATAACTCTTGCCCTAAATTCTTCAAACTCCATTCTGTTTTCTTCAGTTCATGTCTTAATGATGCAACATTTGCAAGCAAACTTTCTTCTTCACTGTGTTTATTGCAATAGTCTGACGAACCTGATTCCATTTCTTTAAAAAATTAATTTCTTGTAGCTTACCTGAGAGATTCTGTAATATAGTCAAAATATTCTCACAGTAATAAAATTTAATTCACTATTTTTCTATTTCAAATGTGAAATCTTTTGAGGTGGTTAAAACCAAAAAACAGTCAATTGCAATAAGGTGTTTTCCGTTTTAGTTTTTCCAGTACTGGGGATTGAACACAGGGTATACAGTGTGGCATAGCCCTTGCTTTTTTATTTTGTGACAGAGTTTCACTAAGTTGCTCAGGATGACCTCAAGCACTAAGGTACAGCCCTGCCCTTTTTTAAATTTTGTGACAGGGTCTAAGTTGCTTAGGATAGTCTCAAACTTGTGACATGCCTCAGTCTTCTGGGTAGCTGGGAGTAGCTGCAATTATAGGCATGCACTGATCACAATGATTATAAAATTGAAAACACACATACACTCATTCACAAGTCATAGCCAGAGAGCAAGATGACATTTAGCAATTCAGCTGTAGAACTACTGTGTGAAATTTTGTTTCTTAAACTGATGAGAATCTGCAGGATTATGAAACTACTAAATTCCTTTGCATATAAAAAATCACGTTAGGGAACGTTTTATTATTGTAATTATCAAAATAGACTTAAATCTTTAGAATCTCTGCTACTCTTACAAATCTTCCTGAATAATCTTACTGAAGGTCTCTTTTCAGATTTAAAACTCTGACCACTGCCGAAGCTCTAAAAAGGCCAGCAGTTCTGTTTGTGTCTTGTGTTAGGACTGCAATGTACTTAGAAAAACTCAGTATTTTCAATGAACACGGGACAAATAAGAATATGCCTTTTCTTCCCTGATCAAATTAAGGTAGTATGCTATATTTCCCTCTCAACATTTCCCAAGTAGAATTTAAGGTTAAAAGCAAAACCCTTGCCTTATTGGGAAAACCTGTAACAGTAAATTAAATGCTTTGTAATCTTAAGACTCCTTCTATCCTTTTCCTCCTTTGTTTACACAAATTTGCTTCAGTTAAATAAGACTCTCAGATAAAAGTCAATGGATCAGATCCCTATCCTGTTCTGTTCAACAACTCTATAGGAGCTAAAGCTAGAGAACACTGCAGTAGTACAGAATTTCAAATATCGTTCAGTACTGTATATTTCATCAAATTGGGCTTTCTTTTTCAACATCTATTTGCAAGTAAGATTTTCTAACTCTTCTGAAGTAGCAATGAATACATTCCATATTCAAATAATTTCAATTTTCTCAGTCATTTACTATCAAAGATTGCTCCTCATTCCAATTTACAGTTATTACAAACAAGTCTTAGGCAGGCGTGACAACAGTCAGCACTCTGGTAGGCTGATGCAGCAAGACAGCAAATCCCAGTCCAGCCAAGGCAACTCAGTGACTTGTGCGAAAATCCTCAGTACTTGGGCGGGGTGTTGGTATTGCTAGAGGGGAAAAGACAAGTCGTCTACCTGACGTTATCTTTTAGCCCGCGTCAACAATGTACGGCCGCACACGCATCTCTCCAAGAACAAGCACAGTATTCGTTATAACCACAGCATGCGCTAAAATGGGTGGTAGTCGAGTAAAAGATTTCCAGTACGGCACAGTCGATCTAACAACCATCTAAGAGAGTTGGAGCAAAGGCTGACGGCCTCCTCTGGGATTTTTCCTCAAATACAACCCTGGACAACAGTAAACTCAGCCTGAGCCAGGATCAAGCCAAACACCTGAAGGTACCTCGGGGAAAGAAAGAAAACTCCCGAAGGTGTGCCGGTTTCCTCCCGCCCAGGGGCACTCGCTCACCACCAAGCCGCACGGGAAAGGCCCACCAGATGACAGCGCACGGCGCGACTCATCTGCGCTGCGACCCTGTCCCCGGCCACCGCGTGGAAGCCTCAGACTCACTAGAATGCAGACCCAGCGAACGCAGGCGCCGCAAACTTCCAACCGCCGCGGGAGCCGTTGGGACGCGCCTCCTCGGCCGCAGCCCCGCCCCCGCGCGCCTCCGCGTGACGCCAGCGCACAAGGCCTGCCGGGATCGTGGTCGCTGGGCGCCGTGGACTCGGCTCGCCGACCTCGCCCAGAACTACATTTCCCACAACTATGGCCGTGACGCCCATCGGTGTAGGGGAAGCCCAGGGAACCTGCGGCAGTAAGAGTGTGAGGAAGCAGACACTGAGAAGGGCGTGGAGAGGGATCGCTGGCCCCGCCTTTAGCCTCTACCCGGCGGAGGACATCACTTCCCCCTCAGAGAGAGCGTTTGCGGCCGCTGCTGGTGGTGCGGCTGCTGCCTGAAGCTTTTTTCAGACTCAGGATTTCCCTGCCGCGAGGAGTCCGGAGAGGAAGAGCGGAGCCGCGGCGCTGGTGTCCCATCTCCCACGCGGCTTTCCGCCCGATTTCGCCCCGGCAGGGATGGGCGACGCGATCTGGCTGCCCTTCCCCTTGCTCCTCCTGGTCGCTTTGCGGCTGCCCGGCACGGCCGGCTTCACGCCTTCCTTAGACAGCGACTTTACCTTTACCCTTCCGGCCGGCCAGAAGGAGTGTTTCTACCAGCCCATGCCGCTGAAGGCCTCGCTGGAGATCGAGTACCAAGTAAGTGGGGAGCGTGAGCCGCCCGCTTCCTTGAGCCCAGCTGCACCCGGTCGCGCTCGCTGGGCAACTTCTCGGACTGCCGGGGAAGTGAAGGGGCAGGGGCAGGCGTCCCTTTCCGCGCAGGCGCGCGCGCGAGGCGAATTCTCCCCGGGGCGTCCGGGAGCTGAGACCCAGAAGTTTGCCGGGCCCTAGAATTGACGACTGCCCTCCCTTTTCCCCTTTCGGAAAGAGACAAGGTCGGTGACTTTACTCTTGTTTCTGAATTCACCAATTGCTGTTCTACTCCGTGTATGCTCCAGTACTGAGAATTTCACAATATGGTACTGACACACGTTCTCCTTTATCATTGGACGAAGTGATGACACTTTGTTGAGTCACCTCCATTACTTTCACCTAATTCTCATATTAGAAACCTTCACCATCTTCACTTCAGTTAAGAGTTTTTGAATTGTAGTCATGTAATTATCACCCATTTCGATTTTCAAATGTTGAAGTTGCCGTATATACTGGTACTTTTCCGCCCTAGTTATAGATCCATTCTTTTCAAATTAAATATAATCAAGTCGTGTATTAAAACTGTGTAACTTTTCTTTCAATGCAAAATACGCATTTCCCCATGTCATATTTTGAATATCTCCATAATACTCTAAAGAATTGCATGGATTTATGTAACAACCACTGGTGAATTCCTACTATCTTGTTTGGGTCTAATTTTTTTATTATTAGTTTTTATTCTCTTTAATGGTCTGCTCAATCTTGCATTCTTCTGTTAATCTGAGCATCTTCGTTGAAGATAACAATATGTAATGTAACAACCATTGTTAATTCTTATTTTGTTTTGAAACCCTGTACCATTTTTATAGCTTTTGTGTTGTTTTTGACTATGTTGTTATTTTGTTATTTTTTTAAATTCCCTTTAAAATAAAAAAAAAAAAGAATTGTATGGGTTTATATAGTCAATCCTGGTAGGGGACAATTTCTTAGAAGACATCCCGTTTTATGTATTTAGTAGTACTGAGAATTCAGCCCAGGGCTGTCTCATTGAGCCACATCCCCAGCCCATTTTTTATTTTTTATTATATATAGGGTTGCCCACTTAGGCTTGAATTTACATCAGCCTCCCAGAATGCTGAGATAATAGGTCTGTTCCCCCCAGGCCCTTTTAGTAGACATTAGCTCCATACTACTAACTAATTTCAATGTTTCCAGGTAACACTGTTGGTGTGTTTCATCTTCTGTGTTTTTTTTTTTTTTGCAATTACTTTATTAAGAGATGTTCATGTTTTGAAGTTAATGGAAAGAATTTCTTTCTAAATACCTGGTATTACTATGTAGAGAGCAAAGTTAAAAGTTGTGTAGAATTTTTATCCAAAGGAACTGTAGACTTAGACTACAGATACATAAGGTAAGCGCCGAAAGTGAAGTAGTAAAAATGACATAGTGACCAAAACTGAGGCTAGAACTTAACATATCTATTTTTTCTTTTACAACTTATCATTTCTTGATTTTTAGGAGTGTTCAGAAGTTCAGCATTTAAGACCTGGTGATGTGTGGCTGTGTGCTAGATCCCTTGTTGACCAGGGTTCATCACCAGCAGGGGCTGAGGTGGAGGAGGTGTTAAATTACTGAACATTTAAATTGTGCCTGGGATTGTGCAAGGATGGGGCAGATACAAGAAAAAGAAACAGCCCCTGTTCTCAAAAAAACTTGAGGTATCAATTCATAAACAGCTACTGTAATTTCAATAAAGTATGCTTAAGTTCTGTAAGAGAAGGGCCCCTTCTGGATTTCATAAGATTCCCACAGAAAATAAAATTAAATCTGAAAAGATGCTTAAATGAGACAATAATGCAACAAATGAGGGGTATTTCAGGAAAAGGAACAATGAATAGACACACAATTCTGAAAATGTGTAGTGTTTAGGTATAAACATGTATATAGTGTACACTATAAGTACTAAGTGATTTTGGGGGGTTTTTGAGAAGGGGTCTTGCTTTGTAATTCAGGCTGGCCTTGAATTCATCATGTAGTCCAGGCTGTGCTTGGACTCTCCGCAATCTTCCTGCCTCAGCTTCCCAAGTCCTGGGACACCCAGCATCAGTTTTTAAGTCTTTAGAAGTAACAGAAAAGTAAATTGGAGAGCTCAAAGACTTGGTCATCTTAGGCACCCATTTAAGCCGATTGCTTGGTATAGTGTAAAGGTACTTTTGTTTATTCGTTTTGTTTGTTGTTTGAGACAGGGTCTCCCTGCGTAGTCCAGGCTAGCCTTGAACTTGGAATCTTCTTGCCTCAGCCTCTAGAATGCTAGGATTACATGTGTGTGCCTAAATGATGGGCATTGAAAGGTAGATTTAATTAAATCAAAATTAGAGGTAAGGAAACCACCTAAGGGTTTAGTGAAATCATCTAGATAAGAAGACAATTTGTATTAATCAAAAACTTCTCAAATTTACCAACATATTAGGGAAGGAATCTGTTAACTATTGATCTCTCAGTTCAGAATTCTGACTGTTCCTACTTAGAACTTGTTTGATTTTAAGCAAGCAACTTCTTACTTTTAGAGATAATAGTAACTACCTAATTAAGTCTATTTGAAACAGTGAGTTAATAGATGCCCAAAAGCTATTCAGTGGATATTATTTATATATTTATATCTCTGCAGTTACGTAGCACACTTTAGCCTTAATATTTTTTTTTAAATTTTATTTTAAAGACAAAAGAATGGAGACATATGAACCAGAAAAGCCATAAACAATACAGAAAATACAAAGTTATACAGAATATAGTAGGGAATTAGAACTGGATGTTGTATTACATAGTTATCTTCACATTAGTTAACACAAAAACATTAAAGGAAATACCAAATTATAGATAAGATAGTA
>PVLD010025695.1:0-23319 GCA_004027595.1 Dinomys branickii
ATTCCCCAGGCAGTTCAGCAGGCAAAGGTCTGCTGCAGAGGCTGCTCCAATGACTTGTCTTCGGGGGAATGTCCCTTAAGCTTTCTGCTGAGAGTTCCGTTTAAAAGGCTGTTCAGATGTTGGTTAGCTACTCCCTACCGAGAGACCTGGGTGGGCTGTGTAAGACTGCTCCCCCGCCCTCCCAGGGTTCCCTGCAGGTATAGGGATGGATCTCCTCCCCCATTCGGTGATCTGGTCGCGAGCGCAGATAGCTCACCAGTTTTCGGAGTCCCTGCACGCAGGAAGGTTCCAAAGTGCCAGTTTTTTTGTGCTATGCTCGCGATCTGCCGCTCGCAGCCACTTCTGCTTCTTCGCGCTCTCTGGGTCTGGGGGAGGGAGTGGGATGCTCCGCTCCTCTGTGCCCCTCGCGCCGCCTTGGCCATGGACTGCAGGCTGCTGAGGGCCTAGGCTGCGTAGCCTGCCCGATGCGTGCGAAATCTGAGACTGCCGGGTGTTGCCGCTGCTAAAAAGCCGATTTCTGATGGGAGTCGCTGGAAAGCTGTGCCGGTTTGGGAGGCGGCAGGGATGGAGCTGGCTGTGCCCCCAGGGCGCTCGGACCCAGCCAAGCCCCCTCCCCACGCGGAGCGTCTCTGGTGCCCAGCGTTTGGGGCTTTCCCGCGTCTCACCACGGCAGTTTGGGCCGCCCTACCATGTCTCCCTGGCAGCTCAGAGAAACACGTTCAGTTTGAACTTCCCAGCTGAGGTCCCGGCATTCACGCTCACCAAGTCTGTCTCGAGCTGGTGGTGTTTATCAAGGAGGATCGCTCCTTTGCTGCTCACCTGGTCGCCATCTTCCCGGAATATAACATCATCTTTTGACAACTAAAAATGGACTTATTCCTTGAAAGAGACAAGTTACAAAAGCACATATAATAAGAAATAAAAACCTGCCTAGACATACAGCCATTGAAGAAATCAAGTTTTTCATTTACAAATCTCTGAGAAAGAAAAGTGCATATCCATATGGTTTCATTGTACTTAAGGAAGATATATTACCAATTTCATGCATACTCTTCCAGAAAATTGAAAAGTGAATACTTTCCAACTCATTGTATGAGGCCACTGTTATCCTGATACTGAAACTGGCCCAAACAGAAACACTAAGCTGATATCCCTCTTAAACATGGACACACAAAGATCTCAACAAAAATCAGCAACAGTGTATACACAGGGTGCTTCATTATAACCAAACAGGTCTTATTGAATTTATCCAAGGGTGACTTATCACTCATGCATCAATTGATGGAATTCACCTCCACCATAGACTTAAAAAGAAAACACATATAATTATGTTACTGCAAAGAACATTTGGAAAAATCCAATATCCAGTTTTGTTAAACCTGTCAGCAAACTAGGCATGAAAGGGAACTTCTTCAACCTCAGAAAGGCTGTTTATGAACAATCCACAACTAACATCATAATTAATGGTAAATACTGAAGGTTTCTCCCTTAAAGTGAGGGCCAAGAGAGGGTGGTCACTTTCTCGATCTATTCAACATTATACCTGAAGTTTTAGGAAGTGCAGTTGGGCAAGAAAAAGAAATAAAAGACACATAGATTGAAAAGGGAAAACTAAAAGTTTTAATTTACTGAGCATATGATTATCTATATGTAAAATTCAGTTTCTAAAACAAAAATACTAGAACAAGTAAGTTTAACAACCCTACAATATAAAAATGAAGGTACAAAAATCTGTTGTAGCTATGTGCTAGCAATGGACAACTGAAATAAAAATGAAGAATGCTACTTTGACTAGCATAGAAGTGCGAATTGTTTAGGGATCTGTTTGGCCAAAGCCAACAAGACCTAAAGCTGAAATGGAAGCCATAGAGCAATGCTGAGAGCAATGGATGATGGTAAAATCGCTGGAGAGATCCATTGCATTCACCAGTCAAATGACTCTTACTGGTAAAAATATGACTTCTCCCCAAAGCAGTCTACAACCTCAAATCAGTCCCAATAAAAATTCCCCCCTCTGTTTCTCTCTCTCTGTCTGTGTGTCTCTGTCTTTTGTCTCTGCTTCTGTCTCTGTCTGTCTCTTTTTTTCTGGCAGAGTAGACCTTGGCAAGCTGCTAACCCTAACCCCAGGCCTAAGCCATATGGAAATGTAAAGTACCTAGAATAGCCAAAGTGGTGTTGAAAGTGATGAATAAACTTGGAGGACTAAGAGTGTATGGCTTCAAAACATTAAAAACCTATGCCAATCAAGACAGTGTGTTTTTAGGGTGAACACAGACCAACAGTTCACTGGAACAGAATAGACATATATAAAACAGGCTCCCTCTTATATGGACAATTGATTTTCAGCATTGTTGCAAAGGCAGCAGTTGAAGAAAGGACCTTTTCATGACAGTGTGCTCAAACTATCAAATATGTATGTACACAATGTGTTTCAATTGCCTTATATATGTTTTCAGTTGCCTTATATATTATATATATGCCATATATATTAAAATTTAAAAATATAAAGCAATGAAAACACAGTAGAACATGATTTTGACCTTTATATTCAGCAAAGATTTGTTAGATTACTAACAACTCTTTTTGTGGTAGACACCAAAAGCACAATTCATAAAAGAAACAAATCAATAGACTATATTTCATTATAATTAAGAACTTTTGCTCTTCGAAAGATACTACTGAGAAAATAAAAAGCCATAGATTGAGAGAAAATGTTTAAAGTTGTCTGTCTTACAAAGGATTCACTAACTCTTAACACTCAGTAACGACAAATGGCAAAGTGAAAAAGGAGTAGAGTATGAGGCATGATCAAAAAGTATGGTGAAGGTTTAAATAAAAAAAGTTTTTTGCAATAAATGACACGTTGCAAAGGACCTCCTGTAAAATTACCCCCCACCTCATACACACTGCTCCCGTCATTCTTGCCACTTTCTGAAGCAGTTCTGAAAGTCTTTTGCTGTGGCTGCCTCGATGCCCGGAATCGATCCAAGACATTAACCTCTTATGAACATTCTGACTTTGAGGAAGATTCAGAAGTTGGGTGGTTCCTCATCTGGTAAATAAGGTAGATGAGGACACAGTGCTGTGTTTTTACGAGCCTGCTTTTCCCCTGGATGGCAGTTTGCACCAACAGTCACTGTGTTTTTAAAAAATTTTTTGAGTTTTAAATTTCTTTGAAGAGTACGTAATTTTAACTTTAAAATGCTGCCACAGCATACATAGTTTTAAATATTAAATGACCAGATTTTTAGTAATTTACACAAATCTCAATTATGACTAAATTTACCTATGTTTATGTGCACACTAAATTTACCTATATACCCTCTGATTTATACCTGATGAAGATACTCACAAATGAAGTCTTGCAGAACTGCTTCAGAAAGTGAAAGAACAATGGGATAAATATGTTTGAAGTGAGGGGAGTATTTGAGGGGGATTCACAACAATGTGTCTTTTACTTTAATAAATTTAAAAAACTTATATTTCACTCCTTGTAACTGAATAGACACTATACCTGAGAGGATATGTGGATGGCAAAAGACGCATGTGGCGTGGACAGTGCCATTAATGGGGAAATGCAAGGTAACACCACAGTGACTTGCTGCTGTGCCTTGTTAGTGTAGCTAACATGAGAAAAAATATTCAGGAGGTTATGAAGCCCCTGGAATTCTTACAGACTGCCAGAGGGATTGTAAAATGACACCAGTACTTCGGAGAAGAGTTTGGCAGTTTCTTGAAAAATGAAACCTGCCACATCTACCACTGGTCTCCTAGGTGTTTGCCCAAGAGGAGCGGAGACCTAGGTCCACACACAGACTGATGTAGGCTCTTGGCTCACCAAGCTCACATGGGAAACAGCTGAGATGTCTGTGAGCAGGTGACTGGATGAATACATTGTGGCACACCTATGTGATGAAGTGGTACTCGGCAGTGAAAGGGAATCCATCACTGTACAAGTGAGGGCATGGGCAGATTTAAATAACTAGGAGTGAAAGAAGCCAATCAAGTACATGTTGTGTAGTTGCATTGATTGGAAACTCTAGAACACATAAACTAATGTATAGTGACAGGTTGTGGATCAGTGGTTGCCTGAGGACCTGGTTCAGGAGAGAGAAGGGTGGCCAGGAAAGACCTCCAGGGGACAAGAAAACTGTGACAGATGTGCTCACTGGTTTGATTGGGGCATTTCATGCATGAAACGTGCTTTAAGAGTTTTATGTTGTAGTAGGTGGGATTTACTGCACGCCAAATACACATCAGTAAGCTGTGAAATAAATGCAGTGGTCTTTTTCTGATACCATACTGCCAGTCACAGAGGTCCTATTTCTGTACCAAAGAAACATCATCATGCCTGGATTTATTTAAGCAGTTGCATGTCACACGTGGTTCCCAAAGACTTGTTAGTTTTGAAACTCTGTCTGTATAATGTTTGTCACCTAAGTGAACTGGGCTGGCTTCCTAGAATTCTTGTCACACACAGGAGAAAGGGTGGAGCGGTCAGGATTGTATCAGAATGAATGGTTTCCCGAATGCAGTACGTGGTTTCAACTAATAGTCCTTGAAATGCACTACAAAAGGAGCTAAGTGGATTGCGATCTTGGAGCTGACATCATGGTTTTTAATCTCCACGTTACAATTTTCTTCCTTTACCACCGTCTGCATTAGAGTTTATTAGGAAGTCTCTGGCCTGCTTGGGAGCCATCAGGTGCCGACAGATTAGGGTGTCAGTTATGGCGCAGTGGCAGGGAGAGGCTGATCAGATGGACTCAGACAGTGTGGTCATTAGCATGCCTGAGACACTGGGCAGGCACGCTGGGACAGCCTTGGCCAGGCTCACTGTGGAGCAGTTTGTTCCTTTCCACAAAGAAATTCATTCGTGGTGATCAATGGGTTGCAGTGTGGAGCCCCTCCCCCACCCTGCCTTGTGGCTCATGGCTTGGAGTCGCACCTGTGTTGGGCTGTGAGACGGGGGTTCCCCTGCCAGCTGGGCTGCTCCCAGCGTGATGGGCAGTGTCCTCAGGGACCTGCAGACCCAGAACTCTGCACGTAAGACCATTATCCCACACCACTAACAGGGAGGGCTGAGCCTCAGCTCCAGGTGTGAACTGTCACCAGGGTCCCATGCAGGGGAAAGAAGCAGCAAGAAGGCTTTTGAAGAGTCCATTTCCTTTTTTTGGCTTGCTGTGCTGGGAATCCCAGAGCCCAGAAGTACATGCTTGGGCACGCTGTGTGTGCCCAGTGAATGTCTGCTGTGTGCTTCTGTTTGCCAGGCTCTGGGGATTTGCAGGGAATGAGTCAAGGTCGCTGTCCTCACAGATCTTACAGTCTGCCACAGGTGACAGAATAGATCAATAAGGAAGCCAGGAATATGGGCACCAATAAGTCATTGATACTTTTCATTATTTTATGCTCCAACTGGCCAGGACTCCTCTTGTCCAGGGGCCTGTTCCCTGGGTTCAGAGCTCTCACATACTTGAGATAGCACGGAGGAGCAATGTGCGGTGTGCATGTGTGTGCTGGGAATGTGTGCATGTTGCTGCTTCTTCTCTGGGAGAATCTGTACTTGTCACCAGATGCGTAGTGTGTCTGTGTCCCAAGGACAGAAGGACGATGCTCCAGTTCACTGCCCCTCAGCCTCCCCGAGCACAGACATCCATTCCTAACGGACCCTCCTTGTCACACCCCCAGAGACATCTGTATCTCCTTCTCCTGGCTGGGCTCTGAGGGATTCCTGCCGACATCCCCTGCAAGATATACCTCACCTTCTCTGTGAGGGATCGACAAGGCCCTTTCACGGCACTGGGTCTGGCTGCAATCATGAGATTTAAGTGTCCGTTTCCATGGAGCCCGAGAGCAGGGCTTGTGGGCAGCTGGGTGGGTCTGTTCAGCCCAGTCTCCTGGGTCTGTCAGGTGATGGTGGCAGTTGGGGGGCCTTGGGCAAGTACAGGGGACCAAGGCTGGAGCGGAGGCTGGAGCACATCAGCAGTGTGCCCAGCTCCTGGAACCTGTGCTGAGGTGCCGTGCTGTGTGCTGGGCTGAGCCCTGTCTGCACTGGGTGTCTGGACCCCATATTCCTGCCCTGCTCCTTGGCCCCCTATAGGCCCCATTAGTCCACTCACCCTGAGCTCAGAGATCACAGGGGTCTACTGGAATAGCTGGGCTCTCTGGTCTGACCCTGGTTCCCTCAGTGCTGGTGTCACAGTCTCAAAGGATGTTATGGCCCAGATCCTGAGTCCTCAGGAGGTGCGAAGCTCTGGCAGCAGCTACCACGTGGGGCCCCGCATATTCAGGCTGTTCTGTGAAAAGACTGTGGCATTGTGGGGTCTCTTGGGGGTGCATTCAGCTCTCCCTGAAGAGCTCCAGGTGTTTAGACTCCTGTCCCAACCCAGCCCAAGTGGGGCTGGTGCCTTTGGTCCTTCACACATCACTGCCCTGGACCCTGCGCCGAGGTCCCTGCTCTCAGTGGACTGCGGGTTCTAATAGCTGGGACACAGTCAGGGTGGGGTGCTCTGAGGACAACCCCTGGAGCACCAGAGCCACGTCCCCCACAGAGATTAAGACAGCCACTCCACCTGAGTAGGACCCTCAGCAGCCATCTGGTGAGCTTGGGTCTTGGTACCATGTGTCAGCAGGTAGCCTTGAGGAGAGGAGCATGGAGGGCTCCTTCCAGTCCTGGCATGGTGTCCACGCACAGTGTCCTCTGGGTCCTGCCCATGTACCTGCTGAGGCTTCTTTCTTGCATGCTCACTGGCTGGTCCTCTTGCTGTCACCACCACTCAGGCTGCCCTGTCCTTGGCCCAGCAACCCCACCTGCCGTGCCCACGGCTCCTACCACGGCCCATGGAAGCATTTTCTGTGGGTCCCTGCAGACTGCTCCCTGGTGCTTTTCCTGCCTGTGTGCAGCATGGGCTTTGGAAGGGTGTGTCTGTGCTGCCTGTGAGTTTCCTCTGCAGGGCTAACTTTGGGGTAAAGATGCCCCTGGCATGGCAAAGCTTTCTGGGCAGAGCTCTGGGGAGGATCACTGGGCCTTTTCTTTGCTAGACTGCTCTTGATTAAGGTGGCAAAGGTCCTTAGAAATGACCTGTTGGTTTGGGCCCAGGTCCTTTGGGATTGGCAGGCCTGGGGCCGGGCAGTTTGTGTGGCTATGGTCCCTATTTCCTGAAGAGGACCTTTAGCCTGAAGACCCGACCCCATGGCCAGATGGAGTGGGTGGTAAGTGCAGCCACAGAGAAGTGGACTCGAGGCCATGCCCCATAGGTGAGATGCACAGAGGCGCATGGCTGTCCACGTACAAGCACCATGACCTTGGGCCAGGAGGCAAAGTTTGTGAGCTGTGATTTCCTCCCTTGCTGTGGACCAGGAGATTCCCCTTGGGCAGCATTGTGTCTGGTGGAGCTCCTGGCACAGTGTCAGTAGGGTCTCAGAAGAGGGAATGCAAGCAGATGTCCAGTGGGACCCCAGGGTCCAGGAGGAGGCTGGGGGTAAGGGCAGGGTGGGGGCTTTGGTTGGCCTGTGGCTGGGGCAGGGACAGGCAGGGCTCCGTGCACTGTGGGCAAAGCAAGTAGGGTGGCTGTGTGGGAACATTTGTGCTGTGTCCCCTGGGAAGCCCCAGGGACATCTCCTTCCTGCCCAGGCTGTCATGGGGCCTCTGCTTTTCTGGTGAGGCTTGGATCTGGAGATCAGAGCCCCCATCTGGTGATGGTGGTATAGGTTCTCAGCTGTCCATCCTGTCGTATCAGTTGGCTGAGACACTATACCCAGTGCCCACAGCTAAAGGAGGAGGGGGTTAGTCAGTCCGCAGCCACTGCCAAGGCAGGGACCACCAGTGGAAGGGCAAGTGGAACAGGGCTGCTCAGTGCATGCTGAGGTTCTTGTTACTGTCTTCAGCATCAGTACCTGGTTTTGATCCTCTTTCTGTCTTTTGTTCTTTATCAGTCTCTGCTGCAGTGCGTAGTGATGCTGTTCCTTATGGGGAGCTGGTGCACATGCGTAACTCATCTCAATCCTTCACCCTCCCCTCCCTCTACCATTTGATCCCCTTCCTATCTGAAAAAAATCGATTTCCCTGTGTCCAATAGTCTATCTTTTATTTTGCTCTGTATTTGTATTTTGAGTTTCTCATAAATCACGAGTGCAAACTGGTACAACCACTATGGAAGTCAGTGTGGAGAGTCCTCAAAAAGCTAAAACTAGAAATTCTGTTTCACCCAGCTCTTCCCCTTCTGGGAATCTTTCTGGAAGAGTTGAAAACAGCATATCACAGGGGTCCATGCACACCCATGTTTACAGCAGCATAGCTCACAATAGCTAATTCTTGGAAGCAGCCTAGATGTCCATGAACAGATGAATGGAAAAGAAAGTGTGGTATTTATGCACACTGGAATACTATGTTGCCATAAAGAAGGATAAACGAGTCATTTGTAGGAAAATGGATGCACCTTGAGAACATGTTACGTTAAGGTGCGTAGTATTAATCCAGAAAACACAAGGTAAATGCACAGTGACTGGTTGCTATCAGAGTGACTAACATGAGAAAAGACGGACCACATTAAGCACTTGGGGGGTTTGATACCCAGAATTCTTACAGACTGGAGGGATTGTAAATCACACCAGCTCTCTGGAGAAGAGTATGTCAGTTTCTTGAAATGTGAGACACAGACAGCCATATCCACCACTGGTCCTCTAGGTGTTTGCCCAAGGGGAACTGGAGAAAAGGGTCCACACACAGAGAGCCACATGGCCATGGACACAGCAGAGCCTCTGTCTCTGTGTCCTTCTTGTGCGTGTGCATGCACACATGTGCACATGTCTGTGTATACAGCACACACAGGTGCCACCTGCCTCAGCCACTAGAAATGCAAGCTGAACATGAGGCAGGGTCTTCCCAGGGGGTGGGAGTATGACCCTAGGCACTAACTAGGCTAAAATATCTTTCTTGCTAAATGTTTGAGGGCCCTGAGGCTTGGGAGCAGGCCTGGCTTTTCCTCCCATGTTGGGACCCTTTGTTGCTGGATGATGTGGTGGCATATTTATTTCTCTTCCCAAGGTGTGGTGACCCTGGATGCTGCCAGTGTTCAGTCGTCAGGGTGCCACACCAGCTAGTGATACCTGGGGTGTGTCATGAGGCTGTGTCTGAACGCACGTTCCTCTCAGGTCTGGTACCTTTTGGCTTGGATGGTGATGCCATTGTCACCATCTGTCATTCCTTCTTGCCTTCCTCAGCTCTCAACACCACCTCCTGATTATTCTTGGACCTGACCCTGCTCCATCCCCTATTGTGGACCCTTGTCACTATTGACTTGGGTTCGTATAGCCACCATGGTGTTCTGCCACCAGAAATTTCTTTCTCTAATTCATCAGGGGAGGCTTGGGACATTGGATCTGAGTAGGAGAACTGCATCCCAAGGACTTGCAGGGCTCTCTGTGGCCTTGGGTCAACTTTAAGCGTTGCATGTGACTCTGCAACATGGTCTGTGTGTCTCCTCCCACCTCCACCTTTGCTCTCCAGCAGTGCTGGAGTCCTCAGAACACACCTCCATCATCAGACCCCAGTGTCTTTGCATGCACTGACCTCCCCCTTATGCCCCGTGGATTCAGTAGGCTATCAGACCTGATGCAGCGAGCATCTTCTGTGGTCTTTCAGGTAAGTAGCTGTCTCCTACCCTCCTGAGTCTGTCCACTGTTTGATCACCACTGTCATGTTTTGCTTCTCCCAGGGTGCTGTTATTTATTTGTTCCTGTGTGTCAGGCACTTCTTCTTGCCCCCAGCTGTGACTTTGGAAGGCCTGCGCTGTGCTCTGTCCATCTCTGTGTCCTTGGTGTCTGTCCCAGAGCTTGGTACAGTGACTGGTCCTCAAATGTGCTGGTCCATTTGCACAGGAGAATGTGTGATGCTTACCAAATGCCCACTGCATGCCAGGCACTACTCTAGGCTGAGTGGTGAGCCTTGGATCTGCAGCAGAGAGGCCCCTGGTGTCCTTGACAGGAGGTGCTGTGAGGGGCAGTGGCCCAGACTGATGGGAGTGGGCTGGGGAGAATGGAAGAGACAGTGGTGTAGACAGCTTAGCACAGAAGTTCTTCATTGGGTGGCACTTACAGGTGGGATGGTGGCATCAAGAGGGATGAGCCTGTAAAACAGAAGGTTTGACAGTGTTGTGTCCTGATGGAGGACCCTGCAGACCGCAAGCTGTGGGAGGAGACAGTGCAGTGGCTGAGTGATGTCCTTGAATTGGCGAAGGAGCTGGGACTAGGTGCTTAGACCCAAGTGTCACTCATGGAAGGAGTGAATGAGCCTCACCTGGCTCTCCCAACTCATCCACCAGCTGGCCATGGAGGAGCTGTCCTTTCCCCGTGTCTCTGTACCGTGGTCTGTTCTGTGGGGAGCCACTTTGTCCCCCAGATGTGGTAAGAGAATGGGGCAGGGGACAGGTGTGATGGGTTTGCTGAGAAGTGGCGCACAGGTATCTGTGGGACAGTAGTGCATTCACCAGCACCCAGGCTGGTGGGGACCTCGGGGTGCAGTCCATGGGCTGAGGCCACCGCTAGAGCAATGAACGGAAGCTGCCCTGGGCTGCATGGAGTTGGGCACAGGAGGCCAGGCTGGAAGCTGCGGGGGGCAGGAAGTGTGTAGGGTGAGGAGCAGCCGGAGCTCACATAGCAGGGCCACCCTGCTGTGTGTGCCAGCTCAATATGGGGAAGGCAGTGGCAGCCCCTGGGGTGGTGTGCCAGGCTCTGGTGGGTCGCTTATGGGGACACCCACTCATAACAAGTGTCTTGCATCGTCCTGTTATGCCCTGGGGCCGCCATCACTGTTTCCACCTTAAGGACGAGAAACTGGGGCTCAGAGGAATCTGAGGACATTCCTAAGGTCCCACAGTGTCAGAACTGCAGGGACCTGTGTGGCCTGATGCTCCACATCCGTCTTTGTTCACTCTCATACACTCTTGGTGGTGTGTGCGTGTTTCTGTGGTGGACCGGATGCAGGATGGCCCTTAGGAACACTGACTGAGCACCTCGTCTGTGCACAATGCTGTACTATTCATTCTGTATCTCATTTCTTCCTCTTGGCTGCCTGTGAAGTACAAATTGTCACCTCCCTTTCCAAGTTAGGAAGCCAAGGCACAGGAAGGCTGAGCGACTTGTCTAAGAACACACAGCCACGAGGGCCCCAGAGAAGGTCCCCAAACTCACCCTGGCCGCTCAGCCAGTGACTTTTATTGGGGTGCCAAGTCTGAAATCGTAAATGTGTCATCCATGGGACAGAGTGAAGGCTGTCCAGCGGTACAGGCAAGGATGGCTGGGTGAAGGGGATGGGCAGGGCCCAGAAGTGTCCAGGAGTTGCAGTGGAGAGGACAGGGGTGCTGACAGCAGGAGATGGGCACCCTTGATGTGAAATGCTGCCACCCCACCCAGGGTTCTCCACATCTGCCTCTAGCTCGGCTTCCACCTCCCAGCTAGTGTGTATGTGTGTAAGCAGGGTGCATGTGCATGCACAGACTGTGACCGGCACGGTGTCTGTGCAACCCCCATCCATCTGTACGCTGGCGTAGTGATTCATCCATCCGTACCCATCCGTGGCTTACCTAAGGAGCTTAATGAAGTGCTTGGAAAGATGCTGTCGAGCTGTGTCTCTGCCAATTCATACACATTAGGTGTGACACTGGCAGTAGCCCTGCCAACAGGAGACTGCTCCCCGGACACAGTGCGTTTCTCCTCATCCTCAGCCCTACTTGGGGTATCCAGGCCCGTCCCCTCTGGGGAGACCCCAGTCTGTGCAGCATGGTTGACAGGCTGTGGGCGGCATCAGCGGGGAGGGGCTCCTCCTTCCTGGGCAGCTTGGGCTCATGCCCTCTGCTCTGATCTTCTCTCTTGGGAGCTTCCCTGGGCCCCCAGGTCAGCTCCCCTTCCCCTTCACTTTCACCGCCCTCAGGCTGGACCTAGGCAGAGCCTCACACATGATAGCCCCTTCCCCGAGTCTCCTCTGGCCCTGGCTGTGCTTTCTTTTAGCCTGTTTTGGAAGTAGAAGAAATGGCCCTTGGGGAATACATGAGTGAAAAAAGGGGGAGAGAAATACCCAGAGAAAAACCAGATCAATATTTGGAAATATGATATTTATACCTGGACCTATTCCTGTACTTATATCTGTATTTCTGCTGTACCTATTCCTGTGTCTGTGGCTATACCTACTCCTAACCTGTGCGTGTACTTATTCCTGTACATATACAGGTGTCCACACCTATATATATCAGAAGACCTATACCCTTATCCAAGCATCTAAATCTAACTTATCCCTGTACCTACAGCTGTACTTATTCCTAGCCCCATACCTACGTCCATAGCTATGTACTGTACCTACAGCTGGCCCTTACCCACACCTGTGCTTAGCCTTATACCCATTGCCATGTGAGCATGCGCACGTACACAGAACCCTCACAAACACAGATTCACATGCACATTTTGTATAATTTCCCATGATTCTCTGGCATCCTTCATGTTGCATTTGAGGAGAAAGAAGATGGGGAAATTTTATATTCAAAATGATTTAGGAGATAAATAAAGCAATTGGCTGTACGGATGGACTTTGTCAAGATCCTTATTTGAAAAACTGTGTAAAAGAAAACAAGCCCCATTTCTGGGAGCATACATCTCATCATCTTGGGACTCTGAATCCTGACTGGGTAGTGGAAGATGTTAAGGGATTTGCTGTTTTAGGTGTGCTTTTGGCATTGCGTTTATGGGAAGAACAGTGCTTCTCAGGAGCCACAGTTGAACTGCCTGCCCGTGCAGAGGCTGCTGGTGATTTCTCAAGTCACGTGGGAGTTAGTGAGGTACACGGTCCGGTACCCCTTGGGCCATGGTTTACATTTTCCATAATGAAAAGTAAAGTAAAAGCATATAGTAGAATTTTTCTCTAGAGAGGCAAGGAACATTGTTTTCTTTGGTTTGATTTTCTACCTTATTTTTTCTGAGCTGTTAGGTGTGTTGTCCCTTGTGGGCTCGAGAGAGGACCCGATGACAGGGTGGATGGATAAGTAACGAGCAAATATTAATGAGAGCAGGAAGCTATCAACCGGGCTTCCTGGGCAGGGTGTTTTTATCCCTGGATACTTGTGTAGAATTACTTGCACATAATATAGTCTTTTTTTTTTTTTTTGGCTAGAAAATGATTCATACTATGGGATTAAAAAAGACAACACTTACGGGTGGGAGGTTTGTAGAGGTTGGCGTTGGGTTCTGGAGCCAGACTGCTTGGCTGTACAGTTAGTAATTTTTGAGCATAACAAGGATAAAAATAGCATCTACTGTATACTCACACAAAATGATGCTGAAGATCGTACCTGCTGTATACTCATGAGTGGGAGAAATATTACCTAACCACAAAAAGGAATGAAGTACTGGTACGTGGATGAACCTTATAAACATTAAGGCAAATAGGTGAAAGCAGACACAAAAGACCACAGACTGGAGGATTCTGTTTATATAAAACGCTGGGGGTCACCAAAGCCATAGGTGGAAAGTGCCTTCCTAGGACAGGTGAGGTAGGGGTAAAGGGATATAGGGAGTGTTTGCTGGTGGATGTGAGCTTTCTTTTTGGAAAGATAGGAATGCTCTAAAGTTAGATTTGGCAATGGTTGCATAACCCAGGACATAATAAGATCTACTAGTTGTACACTTAAGAGTGAATTCTGTGGCATGTAAACTGTATCTTAACAGTTAAGAAAAACCACACCCACACCCTAGAGCTCAGAATGAGATGAAAATACTGTGCAACATGCTTGAGAGAGGGCCCGGCATATCAGGTGCTTTACCGGGTTGCTGGGAAGTACGTGTCCCTCAGCAGTTATGCTCAAATGCTTCATGTACTGGAGCTTGGGCCACAAAATCGCTGAAAGTGAGCAGTTGGGGGAAGTTACTCATTAAGAGTTTAATGACTGCACGCTGATCTGGGATTAAAAGCCTTCAAAACTGCCCAGAAGTGGATTATCCACATCACTCCTCAGTTTTGGTCTTTAAAAAGAAATCTCTTTGGAAACTTCAAAATACTTTGCTTAGGCTGTGGCTCCTTGCCACAGACCCCACCCTTCTCCCCTTAGATGGCCTGTTTTCCCACAGGAATCGTGTGAACATCGGAGCCTTGGAAAAACTTCATTTGTTAGACTCTCGCCTCTATAAGCAGATATCAAGCTAATTAGTAACTAATCTAATTGATTCCCCATCTTCTAATTTATCTCTCTTCCTTCAATAATTCCTTAATTGCCTAAAATGTTGCAAGACAGAGAGCTGGAGCTGACCCACAGGAGCAGCAACAGCAGCAGCAGCAGGAGAAGTGACTAAGAGTCGGCCTTGATGTTGGGGTTTTCCTTGCCTTTCAACTCGGGGCTTGCACGCCTGGTCCCTGGTTCCTTCCTGGAAATTCCTCTGTGCAGGAGAAGAATGTAGCGTCTCCTTTGAATCAAAGCCATTGCTGAGCTGGCAGAGCTGAAGTGTACTTCTCAGAGAGGCTGCACATTGGGGCTTCTTGGGGATTCTCAGAAACTACTGCACCCAAGTCCTAACTGTGGTGGCCCTGGTGCAGGAGGCAGTGCTCTGAAGGCTGGGGAATTGCAGAGGGCTTTTCTGGTGGGGAAGTCCAGAGGGTAAGCACCTCTCTTGCAGGCGTGTAGGGGGAAAACCTATGAGTAAATATGCTATTTTAAATGTTTGGCATTTGGCTCAGAATAGATGGGAAGCAACACTCCAATAACTCATTCAGCTCTGGAATGTGGATCAAAGTAGCCTCACTCCAGCTCTGACACATCTCTAAGAACAACTCCCCCACTGCTGTCAACCAAATGTGCAGGCAGCTGTCCTTGGGCCATCGAGGGTGTGTGGGTGAATGTGGAGGGCTGTGCCCAGCCCTAGAGGACTCTGCTGGTGGCTTTTCTGTGGTTTGCCTGTCCCTGAGGAGAGATGGGGTTCACCCTCTGGGAGCAGGGCAGGTCTCTCTAGAGGAACAGGTGGGGGAGCTCACATTTTGGGGGACATTATCTGTTGCAGGCCTCAAGCTGCATGTGGGTGAGGGGGGCTGCTGTAGGTCCCTTTGTGGGGCAGCCAGCTGGTGGGTGGTAAAGGCCAGATCAGGATGGTGCTGCTAGGCTATGCCGAATACTTGCCAAGTAAGTGTAGGCAGGTTGGCTCAGTGCATGTGGTCAGGTGCTACATAGCCCCCCACCTGCTAGCAGTTCTGTGAGATACCTTGGCCAGAGCCATGCAGAGGTCACCATTGGGCTTGTTACTCCTTCAGCTCCTAGTTCCCTGAGCCCTGCTGGGACCCTCTGCACGGGGTTTGTGCCCCTCTGATGTGCTGGCCTTGCCAGGCTTTGCCTGGTGCCCTGGTTTTATTCCTGGGGGTCTCGGGTACTGGTTCTCCTTGGCAGCGTCCCCTCCACACCTTTGTGGTGGAACTGGGTACATGTGAGTGTTCCTGGGCATGAGGGAGCATGTGCCGGGGAGACAGCTGGAAGCCAGCCCTGGTGGAAGCATTTATACCAAGGAAATTGTCAGACACTGCAAGTGGGAGCTTTGTTTCTTTATTTCTTTCCTTAGAATGTGAGGTTCAGCCTTTCCCCCATGACTTTGTATCAGCTTTATCCTGCCATCCCAGGTCCCCACAGGCCTGGCAGCTTCTCTTCTCAGAATGGTTTCCCTAGTCACCTGTGGCTCTCTTGGTCTGCGTGGCTGGAGCCCTGGGCATGACTTGGGTCCTGCTCATTGCAGTCAGGCCTGGCTCCTGTCCTGGCCCTGTGGCCCTTAATCACCTCTTGTGTCTGAACCCCTGTCTTCCAACCTCCTTGTGGCCTAGAGCCTCAGTGCCCTGTGAGCCTGAGCAGGAGGCACTGATGGAGGGTGAGGGCCCAGCTGGGCTGTGGCCTGAGATTCCCCTTCTAGCTCAAGTCTCCTTCCTTGCTGCCCAAGCTGAGCTCATGATGACCATCTGCATGCTGGGCCTATAGAGTCTTCTGGAATGGTGCTGTCTTTGGTGCCTCTTCCTTCGGGTGCATCTCCCTGGGGTCCTTCTGCCTGTCCTGCAGAGGAAGAATCTTGTGACTGTAGAAGAATGTTTTCATGGAGTGTCTTGGTTGGTTTTGGCAGTAACAACATAGCTCTGGCTGGGTGACTTATAAAGAAAACAGGTCTTCTTAATCCACAGTCGGGAGTTGGAAAGTCCAGATCAGGTGGCTACATGTGGTGCTATCTGGTTCCATCACAACATGACAAGAGATCCACATGTGTGGGAGGGATCCAGCATGGGGGTGCCCCCACTTCACGGCAGCCTGCTCTCCTGAGGATGGAATGCATACACTGATCCCTTCAGGGGGATCTGCCAGCTCGGTTTCATGATGCTAGACACAACACTGGACACCATGCTTCAGCATGTGAGCCTGAGGGACTTGCACGAGCTGTGCATCTCATAGCAGAGCTGGTGTCTAACATACCACCCATACATGTCTTTGGGTGTGTGCCTGTGTACATCTGTGTGCAGAGGGTGCATGTGTGCGTGTGTGCGTTTGTGTGTGTGTGTGTGTGTGTGTGTGTGTGTGTGTGTGTGTGTGAGTTCCTGCTGCCAGAAGGGCCTTGCGTGCTGTTCTGGGCTTGCTGGGTCCAGGGCACGAGAGGCCAGGCTCCGTGGAGTACACAGCGGGCACTGAGCTCAGGTTCCATCCCTGCTTGCAGAGAGGATTCCGCACTCATGGGTTATGAGCAGACACAAGGCTTGCTGGGTGCTGGGATGACGGTGGGGCCAAAAGTGACTTCCTGGACCCCAGTGCATCCTTGGTCATTGAAGCCAGGTGCCAGGTGGGGCCTTCCTGTGTCCAGGCAGTGGATGAGGGTGGGGAGAGATCCCCATGCCTCTCTCTGGGTGGTTCCCATGCCTGCTTTGCTGTGCAGCTCTGCCCACCACCTTGGAGGGGTAGCTGGCCACAGGTCCAGAGTGGCCAAGTCCCTGCCCAAGCTCACATAGCCCCTGAGTATTGGAGAAAGCTGTGTGTTGGTCTCCAGTCCTCCCCTGGACAACAGCAGGGGAGTGAAATCCTCTCATCTGCAGGCTCACTTGGCCTGGCACCTCTGGTGAGCTCTGGGCACCTCTGGACCGCACTTATGCCTCTGAAGAAGGCTGAGGTCTGCCTCCTCCAGGGAGCCTGTCCTGATTGCTTCCCCTCTGACCAGGGCAGCTGGCGTCTGCCCTTGAGCTTGAATTATAGGGTCTGTGTGACATCTTAAACCATATGGGCCTAGCCTGTGCTTCTCTCCAAGCCTAGATATTTGCCTCTGGTTGCACTCTGCTATAGGATAGTGCCCTCTGCCTCACGGGCCCCTCGGGGTGTTCAGGCAAGAAGCCCAGGCCAAAGCTGGATGCCCAGAATCAGCAAGCTGGAAGGGCCGAGTCCATGGTGCTTGTGAGGTGGAGGAGACACAGAACTTCTGCATCCTTTTAAAACACAGATGACACTATGGATGCCAGCTGGCTATTGTGGGGAGCAGCGGAGATGGCCTGTAGGTGACATCTCAGCTGAGGCCAAGGATGTGCCCGGGAGGCACCCCAGGGTGGAGATACTAGCTGCCTTGTTGGGCAGGAACCTGGCTGTCTGGGCAGCAGCTCCTGCTATGAGGCTTCTCAGCAGTTGCGCTGTGCCAATTCACACAGCCTTCCTGGGCCTCAGTCTGCCCTGCTGCAAAATGGGACAATAGAAAAGACCTTGTAGAGTCCTCAGGAGGACTGAGTGAGGATGTCTATAAAGTGTTCATGAAGCTGGGCCCCGGGCTCAGAAAGTAGCACTGAGATGAGGACAGTGACAGAAGGGACAGGCAACTCTTGTACCACAGAGACTGGTCGATGGTCACTTCTACTCCTCAGTCAACTGGGGCATTGTGAACTGTGACATCTCCTTCGTCTTGGTGTCCCATCTGCACTGCTCCACCCTCCTGCTGCTCTACATGGGTTTTCTGGGGGTGTGAACACAAGGGTGAACCACACTTCTGGGCTCCTGGCCCAGCCAGATGTCATCTTGTGCTGTGTGCGATTTCTGCGACTGCTAGCACCTTGACCCCACGCTGCCCTGCGGTGGAAACTGCCTGTCTTTCCTGTTGTGAGAGCCCTGAGGAGCAGTGAGTGGACAGACTATCACTGGCATATTCAGGAACAAGATGGATATGCTGGTGCGTGGCAGTAATCACAGCACTCTGGGAGGCTGAGGCAAGAAGGTGGCAAATTTAGTCTCAAAAAATAAAAAGCGTGGGGGTTGTGGCTCAGTGTGAGGGTCCAGGTTTTGTGTCAATACTAAAAACAAACAAATAAACAAAACCGCAAAAATAGAAGGAAAAAAATAAAACAAAGTAACTTTCATGAATAAAGGAAGGATCCAGATTCCGTCCCTGTCTTATCTCAGTCACAGTGTTAACTCTGCAGCTGACGCAGACTCGGATGGACCCGCTGTCCATACTGGTGCTCCCTCCCTCGCTTGCTCCGGTCCTCTGCATGCTGATGCCCCACACCCCTTCTCCCAGCTTCGCCTCTAGGACCCCGCGAACCACACTGCGAAGCCTGCCCTCTCCTCTGTCTTTGCCTGTACAGCCTGGAAGCAAGGAAATGGCTCGGGCATTTTCCTGGGAAAGGTCGACTGAGCTGATCAGCACCCCAGGCGCTCCGACCGCTCCTTGGGAGTTGCTCTGAGGTCTGTTCTTCACCGGCGCCCAGGCTACCTGACATCTCTGGGCGTCCCAGAGGGCTGTTGACTGCAGACCTCAAGGATCACACAAGTTTTTCCTTTACTGACCGTAGCTGGGGCTGGAGTAAACCCACGGCAGTGGCGGCTCTGTGGCCGATGGCCCTGCCAGGTGCACAGTCGGCCTCTGAGCACACACCAGGCCCGCTGAGGGCCGTTGCTGGTTTCCAGGTGCCCTCTGCGCTGTGTGCCCACTGCTCTGCTCGCACCCAGAGACCTGCTCTACCTTGGCCATGCCTGTGATGTGCGGGGTGGGAGGTAGTGTCCTTTCCTCCATCTTCTGCCCCTCAGGACCCTAAGGGATGGGCTGAGTAAGGTGAGAGGGAGCAAGATGGAGAGAGGGGTCCAGTCGGACCCTGGAGGAGACCCAGCTTGGAGTCTGTTCATGCTCTCCTCCTTCCTGCACACCGTTCCCCACCTGCAGGCTGATGAGCTGCGCTTTACCTATTGGTCTCCAGCACTGTGCTGGGTAAGGTGGGCTGTCCCTCCAGGCCCCGTTCAGCAGGCCGCTGTGGCTGTGCGCTTTGGTGGATGTTTGTCCTGTGTGTGGGTGGCCCAGGGCTGGGCCTTGGTACAGGGCTCTGTCATGCTCTTTTCGGGGGTGCTGCCTCGGGGAGGCCCGGGCTCTGGCCTCTCACCCACCCCCAGCTTGGAGCCCCTTTCCTCCTGCTTCCTGAGCTGCTGTTTCAGGTCGCTGGGCTGGAGCCTCCCCCACATTCTGTCCTTTAAAACTCATTGATTTTTGTGCTGACTTTTACAGTACAAATGTCATCGTTAGATAAAATAATTGAAGCGGGTAATCTATTTGCTGAGCTCTCCAGGCCTCCCAGCCTGGTGCACTCACTCACCAAAGAAGGCCAGGGTCACTGTTGCCCACTGTTCCCACCAGGGCTGCAGGGTGGGGCTGGAAGTGGTGGGCAGGACTGGCTGGTGCAGGGGCCTCAGACTGGGACCCCATCCCACCAGGGTGGAATGTTTGAGGCAGGGGTTGGTGAAGTCGGTTAGTTGGGGTCCCGGGGACTCCTAAGGAGTCCCTGCTTATGGCTCTGGGCTCAGAGGCTGAAAGGGTCAGCTCACCCAGGACTGTTTCTTGGTGGTCCCGGACAGCCACTGAAGGGTGCTTCCAGAGTATCGTGCTCTTGTCCTCATTGCTAGCTTAACAGGATCTTTAAGAAATGTGCAGAAGCTGGGTGCACACTTATAATCCCAGCACTCTGAGAGGCTGAGGCAGGAGGACTGCAAGTTTGAGCCCTGCCTGGGCATCTCAGTGATTTACTGCAACCCTGTCTCACAACAAAAAAGACATGCTGGGAATGTAGTTTGGTGCAAAGTCCCTGGATTCATTCCCCACTATTGCAAAAAATAATGCCTAAAGGTGCTGCCCTGGGGCTTCTCCTGGAGACGCCACGCCCCTGCAGCCCCTAGCTCTGCCTCCACGGAGCCTGCTCCAGGGCAGCAGAGATATGGAGAGCCTTCAGGATGGAGGAGGGCAGGTGTCCAAAGGCTACTCCCAGAACAGCAAGGCCACAAGGCCCAGTGTTTCTCCTGCAGTGGTCCAGGCCCCACTTTCCCACCTTGGCTGCCCCCAGTCCTTCACTGTTGCTCTGCTAGCAAGGTCACAAGCTCACAGCTCCAGGATGAGCTGCCCCACGCCTTTCTCCGTGCCCCCTCTCCAGGGAGCTGGGGCCTAGAGCTCCAGTGTCCTGTGGACCCAGAGGGCGGAGGTTGCTCTGGCTCAGGCAGACAGGTGCTACCTGGGAGGACTGCTACATGCCATCCCCTCCTTTCCTATCCCTTTCCAGTGGGTTTTTTTTTTTAAAGACAAGATCTCACTGTGTAGCTCAGCTGGCCTTGAACTGACTGTGTAGTCTAGGCTGGCCTTACATTTGCAGTGATCCTCCTGCCTTAGCCTCTAAGTGCTGGGATTACAGACGCTATCAAAGTTACATGCCATTATGCAGGGCAGCTTCTTGTCCTTTTCAGCATCCAGGGCAGGGTGTAGCAAGCCAGAGGCTTCCCTTCAGGCTGCTTGCTGTCAGTGCCCAACCTGGGCCTACTGATGGAAGGGCCAACCCCACCCTCTACCTCCCTGCCTCCCAATGCCCAGGCAGGTGCCTCCAGGTCCATGTGAACGTATGCCTTCACAGGCTTGTGGAATGTGGCCAGTGGCATCAGAAGAGCCTTGTTAGATTTTTCAGTTATGAGTGGCCCCTGAATTTGAGCACTCTAGTCCCTACCCAAAGAGAGTTCCTGAGAGGAAATGATTGGCAGGGCTGTGTTCTTGTGACAAAGCTCTTTTCTGGGCGAGGTGGGCAACTGCCCTTCCTTTCCAGAGGAGGAGAGAGAGCACAGTGCAGTTACTGGGCCCCAGAGGACTCAGCCTGGGAGGAGATGGCTGGCTGGGCTTTTGGTGACTGAGGTCTGCACACATTACCAACCGCTTCAGCTCTTTCTCCAGGTCCAAGGGACAAGGAACTGGCCCTTGGCTGGCAGGGACATGTGGCTTTGGCCTGTCCCTAGCCCTGCTCCTAGAGCAAGGCCTTCCTGTGATGGCCACAACCACTCCCTTTACCTCCCTGGGCCTAGCTCCCCAGCACTGTCCACCTGAGGCCCCAGAGGCTGCAGGGATCACCCTGGCAGGCTGCTAACACCAGCACACATCCATTTACTTAACATTTCCTTGTAATTGGAAACAAAACTACACCACAAACCCATCCAGCCCTGGCCTGCTATTGCCGGTGTGTCTTGCCATCTGTCCTGGAGTAGGCCTCCTGCTACAGCCAGCAGCGAGCCCTTCCTGTGAGACACTGGCATTTCCTTCCGTGAACAGAGTGTGACAATTGGAAGTTTGTGCAAAATAAAACACACTTGTTTTCTTCCTTCTGTATTGATTTGGTTTTAGCAGGAAGAAGCTGGTTGTAATTTTTGTTTGATTTTCTTCCTGGCGCCTGAGTGGATAGAGATGTTGTTATCAGTTCCTCGTTCCCTGGCCCTCGTGGTGGTCCGCTCCAGCTGTGACCACCTGCATTTGCTGCCAAGCCTTGAGGGAGTGGGTGACCAGCCAGCAGTCACTGTTGCTGGCCTGCTGAGGAGGGTGCCAAGGCTGAGCTCTGGAGAGCCCCATGGATCTCTTACCTTATAGAGGTCTTGGCCTCAGCCAGGGCCTCAGCCTAGCTCCTGGATTCTCTCTGATTTGGGGTGCTCTCTGAGCCTCACTGTTTTCACCTGGGAAATGGGCATAGGGCGTTTCTCATGGCAGAGCCAAAAGCTCCAGGGCCCACACCGAATGACAGTCTCACAGATCCTGGTCTGTGTGGCACCAGCTGTCCCGCCTCAGCCTCTTAGACCTTTGAGCCACTTCTCCAGGGTCCTGACTCACTTTCAGGCCATGCACCTGGGGATCCCAAGCCACTGGACTGTGCTAGGATGTCATGCACTGGTTTTCCTTCCAGCAATTCCTGCTCTCATCTGGGTCCTCAGCCACTTTTACTCCACAAAGTGTGGTGCTCCCAGTTCTTGGGTTGCTGGGATTGGATGGCCAGGGCGAAGGGCTTTATGAGGGGTTGAGCTTTGTGAGCGCTGCCTTCTTACTGAGCACCCTTGTCCTTGAATGTTGAGGGGAGATGGATACAGGCTTTCATTCTCTTAAGAGAGGGACACTTTGTTTGTTGTGTGCAGAGCCCAGGGCCTGATAGTAGGACATGCCATTTGTTCTAGGAGAACAGCTTTGGAACTGGACTGTCCTAGATTCGCACTCCATTGTACCTGTGTGACCCTGAGCAGGTCATTTCACCTTTCTGAGCGTCCAGCTACTGGTCCACAAAAGAGGGGATTTCTTCCCAGCTGAAAGGATGGTTGTGAGGGCTCAATGCATAGGTTCCCAGTGCTTGCTGGGGCCTTCTTGTTGTGACATTGGGGATTGCTGATGGTGAGCTTCTCTCTGCCCAGCACATCTGGGCAGGCACCTGGGCCTGGAAATGGTACCACCAGCAGATTGTTGGCTCCTGGCCACTCATCCCCTCATCCCTTTGTTGACCAGGCCTTGTTTCCCTCCCTTATGAGTGGCAGAACTTTCTTCCTCTTGGCATGATTGTGTGAACTTTCAATGTCATTTCCCCCAAAGAGTTACTCAAAAGTGGTAGCGCTGGTGTTGGTCTGCAGGAGGCACATGGCAGGGGGAGTAGAATGGTATAGCACATGTTCTGGGGGAAGCTGGGGATTCTACATGATGGAGATGGATTGCAAGCTTTGGAGAAGTGTGTTTAGCATGGAGGGAGGAGCGGTGCATTTGGACTCAGCTGTAGCTTTGGCAAGGCTGAGCTTACCATAGCATGCATCATAGATGGTCAGTTCATAGAAGGCAGATGCTTCCTGGCCTAACTTCCCAGGGCCAGGATTCATGTTCTGGTGATATGAGATGGACAAGGGTGCTTTGGTTGAGGTGATGATGAAGATGATGGTGATGATTCTGGTGGTGGTGGTGATAGTGATTGTGATGGTGGTGGTGGTGATGGTGGTGGTGATAGTGATGGTGGTGGTAGTAGTGCTGATGGTG
>PVLD010025696.1:0-12500 GCA_004027595.1 Dinomys branickii
GAAAAACCGGTTAGAGCACGCACTTAACTCACCCTGTGATCGTGCAGACAGGAGTGCCGTTCAGATGTTTTTCCCTGGATGGAGATTTTCCCTGACTCAGAAATCCCGCCGGCCGGTCGCTGTTGCTCCAGTTCGCGCAGCGCTGGCTGCGGGGGTGGGGTTCTGAGCGGGATCCCGGAGCGCTGCCCGGTTTGGCGCAATTTGTCCCAGTAGCACGTTCTCTGTCGGGTTCAGGAGCTGAAGCCGTTCTTCCCTCCACACTCGCTCTCTCGGCTGGTCGTCTTCTTCCCGGAAGTCCTTATTTCTGTCTTCATATTGCTATATTTCATTGTTTGGGTGGTAATCCTCTGGGAGGTTCTCTCTCTGCTGCCTACCCGGTCGCCATCTTCCCGGAAGTCTCAATGGGCTTTTGTATGATTGTTATTCTTCAATGCTTGTTCAAAATTCTTACCTCATATTGTCTAGCAATTCCAAGTTATTACTATTTCACAAAATCTTTCACTTCTAATCATGCTCTGACATTGAATTAACTTCTCAAAATCAAACCACCATTCTACACATAACTTACTGGTGATTTACTCTTTCCTAGACATTACTAATATTGTCCAATATTGGAGTCCCTTCCTGCAGTAGGCAGTAAATGGAGTTTACTTGACCCATGAGTGGACTGTTATATTATGTGCATTAGAGAAGCACAAACAATGAGGTATGTATACATAGAAGTTGCATTGTTATGAGGGAATGCTTCATGGAATTATGTAAGTAGACAAGTGCCACTTTCTGCCATCTGAAAATTGAAGGTCCAGGAAAACTGAGGCATAGTTCTGGTCCAAATCTGAAATTTTATGACCTGTGGGGTTTATGGAGCAAGTCCTGGACTGAGTCCAAAGGTGTGAGATCTGATGTCTGCGGGAAGAAGATAGGTGACTTAGCTTAAGTAAAGAATCAGTTCTTCCTTTCCCCACCTTTTTGTTCTTTTCAGACCCTCTGTGGATTAAATGATGTCCACCTATATTGAAAAGCGCTACGTTCATTACTCGGTTTGCTGATTCAAATGCAAAACTCTTATAGAAATAACTTCATAGACATACCAGAAAAAAATATTTTGCCAGTTATCTGAGTATTCCTTAGCTGGGTCAAGTAAATACATATAATTAACTGTCACAAGTGTGTATGTGTGTGTGTGTGTGTGTGTGTGTGTGTGTGTATGTGTGTGTACTTGTGTTGAGAGATCTTACCCAAAAATAGTCTTAAGGGAGTGAAGCAGCCATTGAAAACCCTTACCTATTCCTTCTACTTTCACAAAAATAAAGCAGTTAAGGCAGATTATTAAATAAAGATTCCCCAAGAGGTTTATGCATCACAAATGTGAGACATGAAAGTTGTCTGATCCACTTAAGACCAGAAAATGTCCCAAAAGTTGCCCTCGAAGAACTGTCAATAAGATATCTATACATTTTGACTTTGTTACACATCATATAGTAAAGAAAATTTTATCTTTCTATGTCTGCCTCTTTGTTCAAGAGCTTTTCTAAGTCAGAGTTAAATGGGTTAACTCCTACATCTTGGCTTTTTCCTAAACTCCCAGAAACCACCAAGAAAGACATGTTAACTTCTGCTGCTTATCTCTCAAAGGAGTGTTCCTTGCTTTTGTATGTACAAATCCATTACCTGTTTTGTAGAGAATCAACTCATAATTACTGAACACTTGAGCTATAAATACCACATACTACTGCATTAATATAAGTGTTTTATTAAACAAATATGTTTAAGCTAAGTGAATAAAAAATAACTCATTCATGCTTATTTCTAATTTATTCACCAGAAAATCTTATTTGTCTGCTCTCTCTATTTTGCTTAGTTTTTCAAAGGCTTCTCCCTCTTCTGCTTTTTAAAAATTTTAAACAAGACTGATAATGGTGTCTTTAAAACTATTGTGTAAATAAATATAGGCGTAAACAGATGGTGCCATATTTTATTTTTTTTAATCTGTGCTTTTAAAATTTTGCATTGCATTTTAGAAATATTTCTGTGGTTTTAACACCATGTTACTGATTGTTGCAGATTTTCTGTCCACTCATCAGCTCCTTGTCACTAGTCCACAGTCTCCATTACTGCAAGAACATCCACTCAAATCTTACCTCCAGCCACCTCAGTTCCCTCCTTCTCTAATTACCCCTATCAGGATTCACGCCTATATATTCACATGGGGATTTGTTTCTGGCAAAATATACATAGATAACTATGTACACTAGAATTTTGCTTCAGGGAATCTCACAGTTGGCAAAGGATTTGTATAATTCCATTTATTCTTTGGGGACTTTATCTCCTTTCTCTGGGCTTCTTATCAAACCAACCCACTGGGCTTTTCTGTATATTATTTGAATTTCCCTGTTTACAAATCACTTTGATATATGTTTGAACCTCAGAAGGACTGCTTAAGATAGGGTGCATCTTTACCCTACTTGAACAGATTAGAAGACTGAAGTTCACCCAAGAAGGAGGCACCATGTGCTAAACTAGGCAGCTTTCCAATGATTTTTTTTTAACTCATTCATTTATTAATTCAACAAATTGCTTCTGCACTCAGGATGTAGTTCTGTGTTGTGTGTATTACTCTCAGACACTTCAAGTAGATGAGAGCCCATCCTTTAGAATTTGGGCACCAAATTCTTGTGTTAAACTGACTTTTCATTTCAAGAATTGTGTCAACTTGAGGAGTCTAGAGGCTGAGCTAAGTGACTCAGCAGTTCTACATCCTGGGGTGAAAAGGACATGCCCTTCCTGCTCTAGGATGTTTTTGGTATTCATCCTGGGCCTGAGTGTCTTGGTTACTTTTCTCTTGTTGCTGAGACAAAATACCCAACACCCAAAATGAAGAAAGGAAAGGTTTATTTAGCTTACAGTTTGTGGAGGTTTCAGTCCATACTTGGCTGGTTCTGAGGCAGAGTGGCACATGGCATAGGGCAAACATTAATGGCAGCAGATCACAGCAAACACAACCAGCAGAAGGGAGGAATGGTGGGCAAGCAGCCTCTTTCTATCTCCCTTACATTGTAAACAGGATACCTCCACCCAGGAGGCATGTAGCTCTCACTCAATCTTCATGTCCTCCTCTTCCACAGGCTCAGGATGTGTACAAAGGAAGCACCCTGGCTTCCTGCTGAGTCACTCAGCCAAACCTCTAGACTCCCCAAGTTGACACAATGTATCAACCATAACACTCGGCAAGAGGAGGACACTTAGCTGGTGTAGGGGTGGGCAGACAGCCAGCATATAATGTAAGAGAGGAAGAGAGGATTGCTTCCCTCCCCACTCCTTTTGCTCTTGCTGCTTTTGCTGTCTTGTTCTGCCTTGAAGTGTTGCCCCTGTGCCCTGCCACCTTGCCTTGGAGCCAGCTGATTAAAGACTGAAACCCCAAAGAACTCTAAGCTAAATAAACCTTTCCTTGTTTAATTCTAGGTGTCAGGTATTTTGTCTTAGCACCAACAGAAAGGTAAAAGACAAAGAGGCATTACCTTTAAAACCTAATTAGTCTTTAACTCTACGTAATGACCTTAGAAAATATCCTGCTGCCTCAGTCTCTCCATCCTTAAAGATAGGTGTTAGATTAGGGTTATTATCTCTAAAAATCAGTTAGATAGGAGGAATAACTTCTAATTTTCTGCAATCCAATAGAATAAGACTGAAAATTATTCATTATATGTAGCCCCAAAAAGCAAGCAGTGAGGATTTCAAACATCCCCAACACAAAGAAATGATAAATGTGTGACATGGTGGATGTGCTATTTACCCTGATCAGATCATTATATGTTGTATTCATGTATTGACATGTCACACTCTGCCCCACAAATATGCACAATTATTGTAAGTCCATTAAATAAAATATATCTAAAGATAACCTGCGTGTGTGGATTCATATTACAGTAATTGCCTTCCCTCTTTAAAGACACACTAGGTCAGTGACTCAGTGGGGACAAGGAGCTACATTCCTCAAACTAGAGGTGTGTCAGCATCTTGGCGTGTGTGACACTTGAAAGGGTACTTTTAAGAGTAAAATTTTATATTTCAAAAGAGTACAGAAAGGCTATTGCTTTTCTACTGCAAAGTGCATAATGTGAACTGAAGGTAGCCTTCTAGACCAATTAACAGAGAATGTAAACATGAGTGTGAAATTGACATGGGGGGCAAGACCATATGTTGACCATGGGTCCATGGGGTTTGAGAAGTAGAAGATGTTCTGTTTGCGAGCAAGAGGAGCAGGTAGTGCTGGGACAGACATGACAGCAGCATACATGCCACCTCACTACCTGAGGGAACCCCTGCTGGGTTGGTTACCTGCTGGGCATTACTCTTCTGCTCCTCCCTGCAGGTCCATGTCTTAAGGGTAGGTGAAGGGAGGACATTTGGGCTGTAGTGATTTCTCCTTGAGGCAGTATCTCCCCTCCCGGAGTGAATTCCTGATTGAATCACTGCCTGCTACTTGTCAAGTGGCTGCTTAGTTAACAACCATTTACCTTGTTTTTCTGTCTTCCTTTATAGACAATTTAATTTTGGTTTTAATCCCCATAGTGTGCCTTTTCCCCTTTGGTCCCTCAACTTGTTGATTGCAGCAAGCACACCCTTGCTGCCTAGTGCACCTTATTTTGCCTTGCATTTCACTTAGCCCATCTGTGTGCACTGACGCTCCCTCTTATCACTTTTCATCTCCATTTGGCCAATTATCACCTTGATTTTCACCCCTGCACCTAGCCTTATCCACAGCTTTTCTACTAGCTAGCATTTATCCAGCCATATCTTTCTGTCATACTCTCACAGGTTGCTGGACCTGCAGCCTGATTTTCCCTCTTTTCGCCTGAGAAAATGGTTGCTAGCTAAATGCCTGTGCTTTGCAAGCCTCCCCAACACGAATTATCATTGATCCCGGGCTTTCATTAAGTGCATCATTAAGCAAACACTGTTCTCCAACACACCCGGAACCTGCCTTGCCCAGAAGAAGGGAGCCGGAGAGAAGACCAAGGCGATTCTGTTGCTAAGTTCTCAGACGAATTGGCATGAAGAGCAGCCCTTCATCTCCATGGGATCTGCTCTCGTCTCCACACGAGCACGTAACTGGCAGTGACATAAATCAATTTTTTACGGATTAACACAGGCTTCCGTCTAGAAGACAGGCAGGGCTCCTAGTGACTCGTATCTGAAGAATGCTCCCGATTTCTTTTCTTGTCCTCTTTAAAATAAAATACATACAGAAGCTTGGAATGCAAAGTCTCCTGAATGCTAGCAAAGCTCTGTTGAACGAAGCCACTTGCCACGCACTGCTGAACACTCCTTGCTCCCAGAAACGCCACTGGAGCCACCTTCCAAACCTCCGCTTGGGTGGCACCCCTTTGAAAAGCCATTGTTTCTATTTCAACTGCTAAATGTGGCCACTGACTCCTCATTTGCTCTTTTGAAGTGTAGCAAAAAGGGGAAATAGGAGGGAGGAAAGCACCTGGGAAAAGCTGCCCAAGAGCAAACATCAAAATGCCTGCACCCTGCATGTGTTAGGAAAAAAAATCAGTGAAGCCCAGTGGGACCCAATAGCGTATGGTTCTTATTCCTAACACCCCAGCAGGCTTCACTGTATCCAGACCAACTTTTGAAATGTAAAGGAGAAAAAAGAAAGAGGGGATGATTAACAAAGAAGAAAAGCCACGCTAAGATGATGATTTTATTTCCCAGATACGCCTTTCCTGCCTCATTAGTATACTTTTGCAGTGGATGAAAGCACTTGGCATCCGAAACAGGTAGCAATGGCCCATCAAGAGATACCATGTCAGCCTCCTAATGCCTTATCAAAGGTTTATTGAAGACTGCAGTCATCCTGCTACTCTCGCTGGTTTTAAAGAGTTACATGAAGACAAATGAAATGCCCCTTTCCTTCAGACATTTCCTTCCAACCATTTCTGACAATATCTTTCATGTATAAATCATACTGATCTGATAGCATTTGGCTAGGTCTCTCATATTAACAATGAGACCATGACAAGGCCAGAGGTCTGAGTAAAATCTTTATGTTCATTTAAAGGTGCAGAAATGTGTTCATAGCATATTAAATCCCAGAGAGAGGTGGGCTGTTGTAGATGCTACCTACAATGTTACCAGTGCTGGGGTTTATAAAGTGGCAGTATATTATTGGAAATTTACGTATTGATTTCGGGACTCTATTATTACTAACAATAAAATGGAAACTGTACTTCACCAGTGGCTTTATCCAACTCAGGCTTGAATGGCCACTCTGCCTGTTCATACTTATGAAGCAGTGGAAGCAGATATACTGTTTTCCAGTTTGGGGATGTTCAGTGCTCCAGAAACCAGAAGTAGATCTAGTCATGTGTGTTCAAGCTCAGCCTGGTTCCACGCCACAGCCATCCGGCTACTGGTCAGTTGCTATGTCTCATTGTATCTGTCTTAGAGAAATCTTTATCCGATCTTTCCTCTCTGTGGTTGCCCCACCCTGGACCCCATTACCCAGTGTAGCGATACTGTCATGATGTCTCGGCGCTCCCTGCATCAGTGCTGTTCCAGCCAAAGGACGCCCCTATGCTGTCCTTCCTCTGCACTGTAGCCTTCTGTCCAGAGGCTCAGCTCTGATCACGGGCCTCCATCCTCCTTCCTCTTCTCACGAAAGCTTGAAAGACCTCAATTTGCAGACATATAGGTCCTACTGCCTTGCTCTGGCATTTGAGGCCATCCTCTGTGAGAATCCAGAGCCCCACTGGTACCCCATTTCCACCCGAATACTTTGCCGCTGCTCTCCTTCATTAATCCGCTCCCCCAGCCAGCTCAAGTACTGGCTGTCCCATAGACTTCCCAAGCCTCGGCTTGTTGGTCAAGCTTTTCTCCCATCTTTTATACATTCTTCCCACACTATGCCTGAATACCAAATGCCTGCATCCTTCAGGACTCAGTTCGAAGCTCAGCACCTCCACAAGATCTTGTCTGTTCACCACCGCCTGAGGTGATTGCTCAATCTTCTGATCCCCCAGAAATTCTTGCTCTCTCTCGGCCTCTATTTTGTCAGTATTTAGACTGTGTCTGAAATTCACACATATCAGAGAGATTTTATTTCCCAAACTTGTCATATATTTTAGTGATTTAAATGCATATGCCCCTCCCCTGAAATTTTTATTGAAATCTTAACCCCTAATGTGATGGTATTAAAAGATGGCGCATTTGGAAAGCCATAAGGTCATGAGGGTGGAGCTCTCTCCGGCGGGATTATTGCCTTAGAAGAGAAACCGAAGGACACTCAGCTGCCTTTCCCCCCTCCCCCGCGCGTGAGAACCCAGCAGGAAGGCGCTGTGAGCAAATCAGGAAACAGCCCCTACCAGTCACTGAATCTGGCAGCGACTTCACCTTAGCCTTCCCAGCCTCTCACACCATGAAACAAACATTGCTGTTTACAAGCTGCCCAGCCTTTCACACTTTCTTGCTGTAGCCTGAACAGACTGAAGTGGCCAGTGTGTCTGATGTTCTTCACAATTCTATCCTATGGTTCACTTTATCAGACTTTACAGATGAAGAAGCAGGCTTAGAACACAAACGTGAATCATCACAGCTTTTTGGCAGCGTCAGGAGTTAAACTCAGGTTTGCTTCTCCAGTTCCAAATCTTTATAACTCCAGTTTGTCCACATGAAAAGAAAAGTAGCTAAAGTTTCTTTTTGACGAGGGGAGACATATTTTCATTAGGATGATAGTTATTTGATTCAATTCATCTACCTTTTTTCTCTGAACGACTTGAGCATATGGCCACCATGGGATAGTGGAAAGGGGTTGTTTTAAGCTGCCTTCTGCCACCCTTAACTTATACATCCTTAGTAAACCACTTTCCTAGTCTCCACTCTCCTGATCTGTGAAATGGACACAATTGTGCTTACTGTCAAAGGACAAGAATACAACAAATTTGGTTTAAAGATCTAACTGGATTTTATTTGCAATTCTATAATCAGGAAGTCACTCATTCTACAAATAAAATGAATGTTTTCCTCTGGACATGACAGAATCTTTTCTGTAATGTGGGAATAAAGAAAGTGAACAATAAAAAAAGCAGACTGGTTAACATGAGGCCACTATGGGTCACTTTTCTTGTAGGGATTGAAGCTTTGGGGACATCCTTATTATACTAGCTCGGGTAAACTGGGCTGTTTTAAATTGGTTGCTTTGAATCTTCTGTTTGAGAGAAAACTGGTCTTTTTTTTGGGGGGGGTCTATATCTTTCCTTCACGCTTTAATTTATGTGGCACTTAGCAGAACACCATTCTGGTTTATTCTGGCCTGCTTCTACCTAGTGAAGATTAGTCCAAAACAATGACCTCTCAGAAACCCCAACATTATTTAGCCAGCAGTAGGAGAAGATTGCACTTGTCAACCACAGATGATATGCAACAAAACTCAGAGGATCATCCCTATGACCTCTTTATTTATGGCCCCTGGAATTCTCTGGGACCAAGTATTCATCACAATTTTACCCCTTTGGGAAGCAGACAATGAAGCGATATATACCACTACCCTGTCACCAACTTTCACCTGACTTTTTTCCTCACATAAATCAATGGAGCAGGGTATTTTCTGACTTTTTGTAAGGAAGATGTGCTCAGAGATATCCTGATGAGCCAGCTTTCTTTTTCAAAAGCAACCCCTTGAAAATCGTAAGGCGTTTTGGCCTTGATCCTGCTTCTGCTCATAGCTCTGACCAGAGCACAGCCAGGAATGCGCACTGATTACTCAAAGGTAAAAAAATAAAGTTGTGATAAGGCCACTTTGTGGTGAGTAGGCTAATTTAACACAATTAGTTAGAGCTGAGAACTTAAGAGACTGAGAGTTTGAAAATGGCCTACATGTAGACTTCTTGGTCCTTTCATCCCATCTAGCTTTCAGCTTATTTGTCACATCTTTTATCTTCCGGCCAGTTATTAGGAGACTTAGCCATTGATTGAAAATGGGGCAACAATGTGCAATATAACAACCATTGTTGAATTCCTACCATCTTGTTTGGTGAAACTGTGTATTGTTTATAATTTTTCTGTTTTCATTTTTTATTCTCTTTAATGGTTTGATCAGTCTGACATTCATACATCTGGTAATCTGACCAAGTTTGATGAAGATAAAAATATGTAATATAACGACAACTGTTAATCCCTATCATTTTGTTCTGAATCCCTGAATCATTCTTATTTTTTTTTGCTTTGTTTTGTTTTTGTCTATTGTTGGCATTGTGCTATTGTTCTTTTTAAAAAATTCTCTTTAAAAGAAAAAGAGAAAAACGAAAATGGGAATAGATAATAAAGATAGAGATCAGGGGAAAACAGCATAGAATGTTTAGGGGAAAATAAATATATCATACATACAAAAAACATAAGAGCCAATGATTATTTCAAAGTGAAACCACCCCCATGGAACACCAGCCAGTTCAAGAAGTACAGTGTTACCTGGATCGCAGAAGTTTTCCTCACATTCTCCTCCACTACTCTTTCTTTTGGGGAGGATTAATTTTACCAAGAAAGACAGATCAAGAGGATCCAATCCAGTAGCCAAATGGGAGGCAAGACACAGAACAATGACTAGGAACTAAACACATAGTTCCTAACTCTTGGGCTGGCTTCTTTTTTTAGGTGCACAGTGATAAGAGCACAAACATGATGGCAGCCTGTAAGAGTAGAGTGAGAATGTCACACACTGACGATGTAATTGTAAGCAAACTACTTCCTATGGGCTTCCTTAGTTTCCTCACTGGAAAAGTAAAATATATTGACTATCTTGGTAATTAATTGTCCTAATCACTTCACTCTTCCCTAGAACAGAATAGCCAATGTCTGAGGAGATTTATTTTGGCTCACATTTCAGTCCATAGTTGGCTGGCTCCAAGGCAGGATGGCAAAGCAGAGGGCCCTGGTGGAGGAAAACTCTCTCATGTTATGGTGATCTGGAAGCAGAGAGAGAGTAAAAGGGGGAGCCAAGAAAGGAGATACACCCTTTCAGGTCATCCCCTCAGTGACCCACCTCTTTAGGCGAGACTCCACATGCTACCAGCAAGTCAACCACAATCGAATCAACTTTCACACACATGAGGCCTTGGGGGCCATTTCAGATCTAACGCATAACAGTAATAACATGAAGTCATGCTTACCTATGAAGACTTAGTTGCTACACAACAAGAAAGAGTAGTTATTTCACCTTCATTGTTATTGATGAGTTTCAATGACACAGCATAACTCAAGGAATGTGCACTGCATTGTCTGCCACAAAAAGCAAATCATTTGAGCAGCCTGTTTCTTTGCTGTTATTCCAAATCATATCAATTGTTTTAATCGTGTAGTTCAACTCAGAAGTTGACACGGCACTATAACACTACAACAACTGATTTGTATATTTCCCTTAGCAAGCAATCATCCTTATTAATTGGTAAGAAAAAAGTTTTAATTCCATTTTACAGACAAATACTATTGTTTAGGGACTGTGTTTTCAGAGTGACACCTGAAAAAGCAACACCATGACCCTGCTCTGCACTTGTTCTTCTTTGGCATCATGGAGATTGCCTCCCTTCCTCTCAATAGGCCTTAGTTCCAGCCCCTGAAAATCCCCTTCACTGGGGCTATAAGCACCTTGATTTGATGCCCCAGCTTTAATCTAGGTCAATAACAGCTGCTGCAAGAGGTGAAGCTTTGTGGCTGCTCTCACCGACAGATACAAGTACTGTTCCTACAGGGATCCCAAAGCACCAGGCACAGATGCCCAACAGTTAATTCTACCTGCTTCATCAAATAGCTGATGTGTTTCTGGGCAATCAAGGCTCAATCTCAGCTTTGCCACTTGAAATTAGTTAGAGCTGCAGGCAAACATTGATCAGAGACCGGCAGCAGCTCCCTAAGGGGAAAGCTGCAGGAGCAGCTTTGAAGGAATAGATCAAAGACATTCTAGGGGCTCCGAAGGCTAAACTGAAAAAGAGTAGGGTGTTGTGTTCAGAGTGCCCTCCTCAGACTATTTCTGTGAGTTTCTCAGATCTTGTTATGGCCATCTTGATTCATTCATGTGCGTCCCTGTGAGTTGAGAAATGAGTTTTGTTTCCCAGTCCTCTAAACTACAGTTAACAATAGGTCAATGTGATGATTGGTTCAAAACCATGTTAAAAATTGATAGCAATATTCATGGTTTCCATGAACCTTTGCTCCAAGTCCTCAAAAATCACTTGATGATACACCTGGTAAGATGTTTCTTACCTTCTCATGAAAGTGAAAATATGTTTTCTTCTTTCTGAGCTTCCACTTTACAATGCCTGGACTCCCCTCCCATCCACTTGTATCTTATCTTTGGGCCCATCCAACCTGAAGGCTCTTTCTTATAGGCACCAGCCACTGCCAGCTCCTACTACCTTACTTACTCTGCAGAGCTCAACCCTCACCTTGGACTTCCCAGCTAAGACAGCTTGAAGACTTCTCTTAGCAAATTCTCGGATCCCTGGCAAACCACTGCTTTGAACAGAAGCAAGGTCCAGCTCATGCATCAGTCTCCTTGACATTTCCTAGACCCACTGAGGCCTATTTGACCCCTCTTTATCTGGCTGCTTACCAGGAGCCCTGCATTCTCCCCTATGTGGGAACGGCTTGCTCATCCCTTGGCTTCACACTCTGTTATTCCCCTAAGGGCTAAAGGCACGGTTTTTAATTCTTGTCTATGTCAGTTTTTGGCCCAGTGCCTGGTACAAAGGCTATACAGTAATCCACTGGCTGGATGAATGAATGTTTGCACTGACTATATATCATGAAAAATTTAAGGTGTCAGTTATTTTTGCTGTATTTTTCATATAGAATGATAAACAATAATTTCAGCCTTTTCTATATTCAACTTAAAGTAGAAACTTGTTTTAGTGACACCATTTCGCATTAAACAATAGCGAGAAAATCCAAACTCAGTTACTCTGCCAGGCTATCTCCTGTCCCACCCGCTTTAGCTTCCCCTTTCCTTCTAGCTTCTCCAACACATGTTGCAGGGTTAAGTTTTCAAACTCATCACATTCGTTGACTTCAGGTTTTAGTATCCGACTGTAAATTGGGGTAGTAGGGTGGGGCTAGAAGAGTTACATTCAACTTTCACAACACCTGGATATTCATTGTTGCCTTACAACTACACCCAAATTACTTTTCCAGCTTTTCGTTGTGGCACTCTTTTGATGTTTGCTTATGCTGGACTGTTTGTACACCAACAGCTTTCCTGTCATTGTACCTTTGTTAAAAATAATGTCTCCTGCACCTTCTTTGTCCATAATTTTGTCTTCCTACCACCTTACTCCAGTTCGTACCAAACTCTAAGGATGACCCTAGTATGGAATGTGTCCCTTCCTTCTCTCTGCTCCTCTAACTCCTTACATGCAATTCCTTGGTCATATTTACCCTTCTTTCTTACAAAATTACTATTTTTGAGCCTGCTTGGATAAAAATCCTGCCTTCTCCTTGTTGATATA
>PVLD010025696.1:15000-23318 GCA_004027595.1 Dinomys branickii
GGAGCCCACAGGTGGTACCTTCTTTTAAATTGTAACTGATATTATTCCTCTTTGACTTAGGTCTGGCAAATATAGATCCGAGACAGTTTCGGCTAGCTCTGTTTTTAAAAACTATTAGAAATATCCCGCATTTTTCTGATGCAGGAAAGGTTATTTCCCTTCACTTGTACTTAGGATTTGAGATTTTCAAATTATTGCTTGGGTTCAATCCCAGGTTGGGAGTGGGAGGTGGAGTGTGGATGGGAGATTGGTTCAGGCTGGTTTCCAGTTCAATCTTGTTTGTAAGTGGAGAAACCTGATCCCACCTACATAGGACTCAATATAAGAGACCTTTGCTATTTGAGGTGAAGGTCTCCAATTTCGTTCTTTAAAAGGGAAAACCTGGATTCAATCCATCTAAGTGAAGGGCAAGTATTTTAGTTTATTTAAGTCTCGGGCAGGGGGTTCCCTTAGACATATTTTTTTGGTTATAAATTTATTTTAACCTTTTCCAGGCCAGGAACATTTCACTCCCTGGCTTACAGTCTATAAATATGAAGAGTGCACAGGGATAGCCCTTTCCAGATTCCTAAAGCATAAACTTCGTTGTTCCTCTACCAAATATTGATCAAGATGATAACCTTCTTTTCAGGGTTCAGTCCTTCACCCCCACACACGAACTCTTTATGGATTTTTGTCCCTTGAAAAGACCACCTGACATTTTTGTGAGATTATTCACTGTTCCTTAGAGCACATAGTATTGCAATTCTCAAGAGTTAAAAATATCCAGATGGAAGGGAACTGTATAGAAGGCGAAGACAAAATGAATTAGCAGAAAATCAGCATGCAGCAAAAGAAAATCTAAAATTGAGCTCCTTGAACATATACATATTTGGGGGGAATACAGCAAACGGAGGCAGAAAGTAAATGTTTTTTATTGCAAACACTGCATCAATCCATTGGTTAATATAGTACCTCACTTATAAACACAATTAAAAACTTCGAGTGCAACCTGGAAAAAATGACTACAGCCCAAAACAAATGTATAAGAGATTCGCTGCTGGGTTTAAGGAGCTTGTCTGTTGAGCAGGAAGGAAAAGGCCCCTCTGGGAGCAGAGAACTATTACATCATTTGGGAATTGGTCCTGCTCATTTTATGAGGTGTGTGACAAAGTTAAAAAAGTTTATGTGAAATGGGTGGTCCAGAAACCAATAGATAAAGGTAGTCTTGTTTCTAAATGACAGTATAATATTGATTAAATGGCTATTTCCTTCCTAATGTTGTTACTTCAGAAATTGGTTCTACCTGTTATGGATTTTTATGAGAAAAATTTATGAGCAAATCCATCTACTACTTCATGCAGGACATCTCTACTGAATCAAACATTGCTTTGAGCCACAGTATGGCCCAGATCTGACAAGTGTCTTGACTTAATGAGACCAATAGATAAAAGATCAAGTAAGCACTCATAAGACAAGTCCTAAAAGACTCTGAGATCAACTTACAGTGCTCAGAGGAGGGTTTCAAAACATTTTCAAAGATAAGGTCAAGAAAGGCCACCAAAAACCAATTCAGCAAGGAGGTAGTGTGTCATAGTGGTTCGGTACATGGACCTTGGAATCCACTTGCCTGAGTTCCAATTCTAGCTCTACTGCCAATAGTGCTGTGAATATGGGCATCTTGAATGTCTCTCAGCTTCAGTTTTCTTATCTGGAAATGAGAGACCATTGGGTGTACACTTCAGGAAAAAGGAGATTAACCATGTAAACACTTAGAAGGACAGAGTAACCACTGAGTGAATGGTAGCTCTTCCTTTTGACAATACAGAAGTATTATGAACCATTGCAGAAAAAATTCACACATGTGGCTATCTTTGAGATTGCACAGATAGAGTTGGGGGTGGCACTGGTCAAAATATCCTTCTAGCATCTATCAACCACAAGGAAAAGAGAGAAATGAAAAAGTAGATGGCCCCTCCCCCCTGGGCGAAGACAAGGTCTTTTTTCTTACCCATTCATTTATTAGGCAACATATATGGCTCAGGCACAAAGATCAGAACAGTGATACAAATAGATGTGGTCCTGAATGAGCAGACCTTACTCTCTACTTCCGCCTTCCACTTGTGTGCCTAAGGGATCTGGGGTGATCGACTCCCACCATTCAGAGATCACTAATTTCTGCCTTTGGAACCACTATGGTTTTGGACACAAGTCCCAAACTGCAAAATAACATGCAAGACCAGACACTTTCAGAGTTTCAGGGCTCTTGGTAAATACTTGCATGAAAATGAACAGGCGAAAGCTTGATCTCTTTCATGTTTGTGGATCTCTTATTTTAACCTGCCTAATTTTACAAACCTTGCCTCTACTGTAAGCCAAAAATAAACATGGAGCTCAAGATAGCAAAGAATGTACATCTTCAAACACTGGCCGCACATCATTAGGAAATATAGAAAAATGTTTTATAGGAAAGTAATAAATGTAAAGCAGTGCTGATAAAAAAGAAAGAAAGATTGCTGTGAGGAGACCATAAATGCTAAAGAATCCCTGGAAAGTAGAAAATAGATTGGACTGAAACTAAGACAATACACACACAGAGGATTCTCTCTCCCTCTCTTTCTCCTCCTCCTCCTCTCTTTTTGTATTAGTGCACATTATTAGGACAGAATAGTGAAATTTTTTGGATATTAGTATACACATATAACTTATTTTTATTATTTTGAACCCCATTCCTTTTTCTCTCTTCGCTTCCCCCTCCCACAATCCACTTCTCCATCTCTAAAAGCCTACCTTCTATTTTCCCACATCTAAAATCTCTTCAAGTTTATGAGCAATAGATAAAAGTTGCCAGGGACTCTAGCATAATTGTCAAGGGAATTAATTTTTGGAACTCTTTCCAATAAAATTTCTAGGGAGAAAGATGAGAGAAATAATGGATGTGCAAAAATTAAAATAATACAAGAAAATCTCCTAAAGCTAAAGAAAGACATAGTACTTCAGGTGCATGAATTAGCAAATGATAAACAGAATGGAAAAGGCATATATGTTATATAAGGGATATATTATATTATATTATATTATATTATATTATATTATATAAAGCACATATATAATGTATATAGGCTATAAGATATATATATATATATATATATATATATATATATATATAAACATGAGGCATATGTGTATATATATCGTCTCATAGTGGAATTGCAGAACTTGAAAGATAAGGAAAATACTAAAAGCTAAAAAAAACACTAAAATCTGTCAGGGAGTAGATACAAAAGAAGAAGAACTGGATTCACATCAGACTTCTCATCAATAAATGTTATAAAATACGAGATAGTTAAAATGAAAATTAGTTGGAACCTAAAATTCTGCCCCTATCCAAACAAACTTTAATGCAGACTGGCAAAATAAGGTATACTTGGACTGCAAAAGCTTACAATGCATAATCAGTTTTCAATTTCTGACTTTAATACTTCCTGTGCAGGTATGGTAACAAAAAACCATAGTGTTGGTATAAAAGCAGACACATATACCAGTGGAACAGACAGAAAAATCTGGAAATCAATCCAGGTATCTAAAGCCATTTTTTTACAAAGGGAATAGAAAGATGCTGGTGAGTCTCTTCAATAGATAGTGCTGAGAAAACAGGAGATCCCTATACACCACAAAGAAGCTACATCCGTGTATCTAAATATATACAAAAATATCAAGTCAAAGTAAATTAAAAAGTTAAATATATTACCCAGAACTATGGAATCACTAGAGGGAAATATTGGGAAGACACTGCATGATATTGAGATGAACAAACAGTTTTTGGATAAATACATGCAAACAAAAGCAGAGAAATATTACATCAAACTAGAAGCTTCTGCATAGCAAAGGAAACATGTCCAGAATGTAGGAAAAACTCAAACAAATCAACTGCAAAAACAAAGCAAAACAAAAGTAAATAATCATTTTAAAATGAGCAAATAAGCTGGGTACACAGTTTTCAAAAGAGAACATCCATGTAAGTATATGAAGAAATGCTCAGCATTACTAATCATTAGGGAAATAGTAACCAAAACCACAATGAAATAAAATCCCACACAAATCAGAATGGCTATTAACAAAGTGACAAAAATAAAATTCCAGCAAGTATACAGGGAAAGGGGAGCTCTTACATGCTGTTGGTGCACAGTGTATGAGGTTCTTTATGAAAAACAATATTGAGGCTCTTCAACACAGAACTGTAATAGGATACACCAATGCCACTACTGGGTATATATTCAGAGGAACTGAAATCACTATGCGGAAGAAAGATCTGCACTCACATCTTTACTGCAGCACTTTTCAAATTTGCCAGCAATGGAAACAACCTTACTATCCATCCTTGGATGAACGGATAAAGAAAATGGGGTACACATACACGATAGAACACTCCTGAGCCTTAAAAGTGAAGGCCTGTCATTCGTAACATGAATGGAACTGGAGGGTATTATAAATAGAATAAGTTAGGTACAAGAAACAAATGCTGATTGCATGCAGGTGTGTGTGTGTGTGTGTGCGTGTGCACGTGTGTGTGCACACACACGTGTACATTTTACATTTTTTATCCATTTTTTCATCAACAAATTGTTGTTTGCGGGTTTTGGCTACTGTGAATAATGCTCTAATAAACATGGAAAAGCAGAAAACTCTTTCACACATTGATTTGCCATTGGGTAAATACCTAGAAGTGGGACTGCTGGATCATATGATAATTTTACTTTTATTTTTTGAGGATTCTCCATAATAGCACTTTTCCATAATTAGTATAACAATCCCACCAACAGTATACAAGGGTTCCTTTTCCCCACATTCTTACCATGACTTCTTGTCTTTTTGAAAATAGCCATCCTAACCAGTATGAGTATGGTTTTAATTTACGCTTTGCTAATGCTTGGTAATATTGAGCACCACTTCATACATTTGTTGGTTATGTGTATATCTTATTTCGTTAAATGCCTATTTGGCTCTTTTGCCCATTTTAGATTTTATTATTTTGTTTTATTATTACTGAGTTGCATATATTTCTAATATATTTTGGCTGTTAGATTCCTATTGAATATATGGTTTGCAAATACTTTCTTGATTCTGTTTCCTTTTATTTGGTTTTCTCCTTTACTATGCAGAAAATTTTTATTTAATATAGTTCCATTTATTTTTGTATTTATTGTGTGTGTTTGTGTTGTTCTACCTAAAACAATCACTGCAAAGGCCAATATCAAGGAAATTTCCCTTATGTTTTCTTCTAGTATTTTTATAGTTTAAGATCTTACATTTAAATCTTTCTTAGTCAATTTTTTGTGTTTAATATATAAGATAAAGGGCTTCTTGACTTTTTTATTCTTTCTCATGCAGCAGCCCAATTTTCCCAGCTCAATTTATGGAAGACTTTTTTTGTACTGATATTGCTACATCATATAATCATTTTATTTTTATTTTTTGAAGAACTTTTATACTGTTTTCCATAAGGGCTCAACCAATTCACAAGCCCATCAGCACTGTAACAGGTTTCCTCCACATTCTTACCAGCACTGCTGACAGAGTCATAGCATCTTTGTCAAAGATCAGTTGTTTATAGACTTTAGGCTTGCTTCTACACACCTGACTCTGTTTTGTTGTTCTGTGTCTGTTTTTTATGCCAACACTATACAATGATACCTTGGTTCATGAGGTTGATTTCTTCCATGATTCTGAGGAAAATGGTTATTTTTGTGTTTGTTTGGGGAAGACGGCCACAGTCCTGTTCATCACTAGATGCAGATGGAAGCACAATTTTGTCTCACATTTCTGTTCAGGAACTGGATTATTTATGAACAAAATAGTTCATGAACTGAGGTATTACTGTACTTGTTTTATTATTGTAGCTTTGTAATATAATTTGAAATCAGGCAGTATGATACCTCTATCTTTGCTCTTTCTCAGGATTGCTTTGGCTATTTGCGATCTTTGTGGTTCTGTATGAATTTTAGGGTTTTTAATATTTTTAAAAATCATTTCACTGTAACTTTGATAGCGATTAAATTATCTGTAGATTGCTTTGGGAATTAAAATATATTAAAAGTATCAATTCTAGTAGTGCATAAACATGAAATCTTTCCATTTATTTGTATCTTCCTGAACGTTTTTTTGTTTTTATGGTTTTCAGTCCATAGCTCTTTTACCTCCTTTTAAAAACTTATTCCTATATATTTTATTTTTGATGATATTATAAGTGGGATTGTTTTCTTAATTTCATTTTGAAAAGATTCATTGTTAGCATATATAGTCTTTTTCAATATGCTGATTCTGTGCTTTCCAACATTAATGAATGAGTTAATTAGTTTTAATAGTTTTTTGTTGATTTTCTATGTAAAACAGCATATTATTGACAAACAGAGAATATCATTTCTTACTTTCTGATTTGAAAGCCTTTATTTCTTTTTCTTTGCTATTTGTTTTGGCTAGCATTTTTTAGTACTACAATGAGCACAAGTGGAAAAATTGGACACCCTTGTCATGTTCCTGATCTTGAGGACAATCTGTCAGCTTTTTACTTTTGAGCATGATTTTACCTGTGAGCTTGTCATATGGTCTTCATGATGTTGAAATATATTACTTTAGTGCATTAGTTTAGAGTTTTGATTAGAAAGAATGATGAACTTTGTCGAATGTCTTTTAGGCACTATTGACATGATTATACGATTTTTACCCTACATTTAGTTACTACAATATGTAATTCCTTTGGAGTTGTGTTTGTAGAAACACCTTTATATGTCAGGGATATATTTTGTTGGACTGTGGTGCTTGATTCTTTAAATGTACCATTTGAATTTAATTTGATGATATTTTTAAAGGATTTCTGCATGTATATTCATAAGGAAGACTGATCTATAATTTTCTTTTGTTATAGTGTCCTTGTATGGCTGTGGTATGATTGTAATGCAGACCTTGTAAAATATATTTGGAAGTATTCTCTCTTCTTCAGTTTTCTGAAAGAGTTTAAGAAGAATTTCTCTTATTCCACCTTTAAATACTTGGTGTTTATTTAAGCGTGTTGTATTTTTTTTGAACAAGTTAGCATGAGAGAAATACAAGTAAGATACGTAACTTTCAAAGCACTGGAGGAAAAATATATGGAGTGAAAACAATGATAAAATCAACAAAAAGCTATAAATAAAAGCAAGAACAATAATATGGGAAGTACTTGCATAAATATAAAGGCCAGGTGTGGTGGTGCACACCTGTAATCCCAGCACTTGGGAGGCAGAGGTAGGAGGATCATCAAGAGTTCAAGGCCAGACTGGGCTACATAGTGAGTTCAATGCAAGCCTGAACTATGTAGTGAGATTCTGTCTTTAAAAAAATTAAAGTACTCTGGGTCACATATTAATTTTAAATTGTGATTATTTAAATTGTAATTATACCTCCATTGAAGTCAGAAATGGCCAGATTTGGTATAAAACATCAAAATACTGTTTCCAAGAGATGTGCCTAAAACAGAATAGTACACAAAGGTAGAAAATAAAAGGATGTAGAATGTTGATGCACACAATGCAACAATAATGTCAAATAAAATAGGCTGCAAAGTGAAAAAGTCAAACATGACAAACAGATGTTTTATATTCATAAAAGGAACTATTCTCAGTGATACAGGATGAATTTTCTGTATTTAACAATGTAGATTTAAAAAAAACACAAAATCATTATTAATATCAAGATAAATTGAAATTTGTAATGCACAATCATAGCTACAGACTATAATTCAGCTGTATTAAAATCAACAGATTGCAAAAATAGCAACAAAATTAAACATCTATTAAGGGACAAAGAAAATTTCAATAAATTTTCAAAAATAGAGACTAAATAGTCATAATCTTTAACCTAATTTAATACAATTAGAAACTGACAATGGCAGATGGACAAAGATATTTTAAGGCTTTTCTAAATTATTGGATTCCTGAACACACACTTCGAAGATAACAATATGTAAAGCAGCAACAAGCGGTGTTTTTTCTTCTGTTGTTGTTGTTGTGGATGTTGTTGCTGTTGTTGATGTATGCCTGTTTTCTTTCTTGTCCTTGGATTTTTGGTTCTTGTGTTTTTGTTTTGTTTTGTTTTTGTTTTGTTTTTTCTTTTTTTTCTGTTGCTGAGAGGATAAACTGTCTGACTAAATTTGCATGTCTGTATATGGGTCCATACATCTACAATTCGAAGATATCAATGGATAAAGCAACAACTACTGTTGAGACCATATCACCTTGTCTATAGATTAGTTGTGATTGTAATATTTTCTATGATAATGGGTGTCTGTTTGTCAATATGTT
>PVLD010025697.1:0-23322 GCA_004027595.1 Dinomys branickii
AGACAGTTTTGGGGACTTTGTAGGCAAGTGGACAAAACTGGAGTCCATACTCATAAGTGAAATAAATCAGCGATACATGTGCAAGCAACGTATTGTATCACTGGTGTAAGAACCCGAGGGTGGGAATATAAACTAAGAGACATGAAGGAAATCTGTTCTAAAACAAAGAACAGATGGGACGAAGGAAAGTAGAAAAGAAGAAGACAAAAATGTATGTATGTATATATGAATATGCATATATGCAGGAGAGCTAACATGGTTCTACTATTGTATTATATCACTTAATGCTAAGCAATAATCGATGACGGGTTATTTGATCAATCTTGTATGTCTGTATGTGTTATCCTGAACACACACTTCAAAGATATCAATATGTAAAGCAGCAACTATTGGTGTTTTTTTGTTGTTGCTGTTGTTGATGTTTGCCTGTTTTGTTTTTTATCTTTGGATTTTTGGTTTTTGTGTTTTTTCTGTTGTTGAGAGGATTAATTGTCTGACTAAATTTGCATGTCTGTATATGGGTTTATATATTTACACTTCGAAGATATCAATGGATAAAGCAATAACCACTGTTTAGACCATGTCACCTTGTCTATAGATTAGTTGTGATTGTACTATTTTTTATGCTAATTGGTGTCTGTTTGTCAATATGTTTTTGTACTTTTATTTTTTTTTAAATAAAAAAAAAAGAAATAGGAAGAAACTGTTGAAAAGAAAAGACAAATTGTGATGGGCAAAAGGTGAAAGGAAAGAAGGGAAAAAGAAAAAAATATATTTATACACAAGATAGTTAAGATAGTTATATAGCCAGTTCTACTTAGTTCATTGAAAAGAAAGGCTTACACTAATATTTTTTGGACAAGATATCATGCCTATAACTTGCACTCTGAATAACTACTATGAAGACAACAATATGCAATGTATTAATAATTGTAACTATCCAACTAATCTGTTTTGAAACTGTTTTTTTATTTTTTTCTCTTTAAAATAAAAAATAATAATATCTTCTACTAGTAGTCAGTGTTTAGTGAATATTCCAAATCTTAGCCTTCTCCTCTAACATTAATAGTATTTAGATTCTGGACCATTTATTTATTTATTCATGGGACAACAAATTTTTGAACAATTATTAATTATTCCAATCAACAGTCAAGCTAGAAACAATAAGATACTGAACCAGGGTGATGAAAGGAAAAGTGTGTTCAAGTATTCAAGGAAAAAGTTCTAAAATTAGACCCAGTATAATTTAGCACATTCTGTCTTGCAGTGTTCACCATTGCACCAAAAATAGCAGTCATGGCTTTCCAGCTAGATTTTAAGCTGTTAGTCGAATATTTAGTTCTTTCAAACATTCATCATAGTTTGGCACTTAGTACATATTTGATAAATAGTAAAATGGACATAAAATGAAAGTTAAGAAGGAATTGCTATTTGTTTTATAAAATAATGGGAAGGGATTTTAAAAAAGAATTAAGATGTATTATGTACATGTACCCAACTCCTCATGAGGAATGTAATCATTATGTACTACAAACATGACCTAATAAAAAATTAAAATAACAGTAGAATATTAAAACCTCTTCGTTTCTTGTTTTAAGCATCTATTTCCTCATAGCTAATCACTTTCCTTTCCTTTCCTTTCCTTTTTCTCTTATCTTGCTTGCTTTTTCTTTTGCAGAACTCAGTTCATTGCACTTGATCTAAAATTTATACTAGATTTTCCATTTGTTCATATAAAAAATTGAAACAACTGCCAGGGTTGTAATTTCAGCAAGTCATTTAGTGACAAGCACAGGAAGCCTTGAGCTTCTTCAGATTATACAAAGATACAGCATTGTTACCATTCTAATAATTAAAACAGTCTTATTAAGCTGGCTTTTAACCTGATATTCCATTGAGTGACTTTCACTCTAGAATCTTTATGATGAGTGACTCTTCAAGCTCTAAATAGCTCAGTGATGACTGGAAATTAGAATTAGATGAACAGAAGAAATTCTCTTCACTCAACAAATGAGGCTTCACCCTATAAAATTCCACCAAGTGCCCAAGTGTAAGCAGATTAATTTAAGCCTTCCTTTCAACAAGCAATTAACAAAAACAAACCTTAAGTCCTCAAACTTGCGGGAAATAACTGGTTTTTTCACCGTGATTAGAGTAAGACGAGGTTTGGAAAGTATATATTATTAAAAGTTTTAACTTTCAGTGTCAAGCTGATCATTACAATTTGTTGAAAAAGTTAATCATATTTCTAAAATATATACAGTGCTGTGCTGAGTAGTGTGGGAGAAACAAAGATCAGTAAGACATGGCTTCTGCCTGTAAGCACCTCACAACCAGCTAGAGGTTACACGCACAGCAAATAACTGCCTAACACAGCTGTAATTACAATGTCCTATAATTAGAGAGCTGACAGCTTAGGCAATGCTCTTCACTAATAAGAGACAGGGTATGAGAGTAAATAGGGGGAGGTGAATAGAACATAAGAAACTCTGATGACATTTGAACTGGTAAAAGGAAGGAGTAACAGGGACCTAGAGATTACAGCACTAAAAAGGAAAAGATGCGCTCACTGCCCCCCCCCACACACATGCTTCCTCTATTACATTTATGGGAAAGGCAGATTTTAAACTTCTCAAACAAGAAAATTACACAATTACACAGATAACAAATTAACCCTCTACCCTAGAAGCACCATAGATAATACACACATCTGAATATTGAGAAAAGATGAGACAGTCAAGGGCTTCATGCTAGCACAAGTCAGCAGGAAAGTAAATCAAAAATACACCACTCTCTCGTGGCCTTAGATTGGATTCCTCAGAAACAAACCCTGAGGACAAAATTCACGTGAAAGTGACTTATAAAAAGTGTGTTCCTAGAACACACCAGTAGATCAGTGAAAACACAGGCTTAGACTTTCAAAGCTCAGTTTCTAGTAAGCCAAGTAATGATGTAGTATTTAGCATGATATAATAGAAAGTAACTTTTTCACAGGAAATAACACACACATAAGAACTACACTTATAAAGGGATTCAGGAGAATATAGTATTTATTTTCCAGCACCACTGGGACACTGGTTAGCAGCTGTCCCCAGTGGGAAGGAGAAGCTGAAAGGGGAGATTTCTGGCAGCCCAAGGATATTTCTCCAACAAAGGCACAGGAATGATTGATGGAAATAAAAATGGAAGAGAACTGATAAGATCCGCTTCACTCTTTTAAGTGCTATGGATGATAAGAAGGCCATCCAGCAGTGGTGGGATTTGGGTTGAATGAGGAATCAGTTCCAGTGTTCAGTTTTTTCAACATACTAGTACCTGTATCCAAACTTTTTGCTGTTTATAAACTTATGCTTTAATAGGCCATTGATGAAACAACTTAGAACCCAAACAGTTCATATTTAGATCTTTCCAAGGAGATGTGGAAATACAACAACTATGGTAGCAAAGGCCATTCTATTATTCATTCATTCATTTAGCAAATATTTACCAAGCCCCTACTAAATATCACACAGTCTCCCAAGAAAGAATTTATCCATCAACAAAAAAGATACTATCTCTTTCCTATTAAATGTTATATTCCATTGGTAGAAGAAGTAATAAACATACAAATAGTATGTAGTATAATGTCAAACAAGTGATATAAACTTGAAGTGTTAGGGATGATATTTTTATAAGATAGTCGGAGAAAGCCTCTCTGAAAAGCAACATGCGGTAAAAGCCCCATGGAAAAATGAAAGAAATAGTCAAATGCATATGTGGAGGAACACTGTGCCAGGTAAGTAAAATATCAGCTAAAGTCTTTGAGCCAGAAGAATATATGGCATGTTCAAGAAATGGAAAAGAAACCAGAGTAACAAGGAGGCGGTGAGCTAGGAGGAAAGGGGGAGACCAGAGCCTGAAGACAGTGGGGTGGAAGGTGGAGCTTACTGATGCAGAACATTTCATTCCATGCGCCTCAAGTCTCTATTGAGTTATTATAATTTTTAAAATCTGTATTAGCCAGGATTTTCTAGAGAAATAAAACCAACACACACACACACACACACACACACACACACACACACACACAGAAAGGATTGGCTCATGCAAGTATGGAAGTTAAGAAGTTCTTGCAGTCATGCAAGTTGTACACCCAGGAAAGCTGCTGGTATAATTCTGTCCATGTCTGAAGGACTGAAAACAGGAGGAGCCAGTGGGGAAGGTTACGGTCTGAATCCGAAGCCCCAGGCATCAGCACAGCACAAATATCCAAGCACAGGAAGAGACAGATGTCTCTGCTATTGAGGGGCTACTATGACTACAGTAAAAAAGGAAAAATGATTATCATTATAGGTGACCATAAGTGAGAGCAATTATTTGTGCTTGGAAATCAAGAACAACTACAGAGCATATATGACATTGAACTGAGCCTTATAATGATAGAATTTCCATAATCATAATGGAAGTAGCCATCTGAGGCTAAGAACAACATATAAACACACAAAACCTTGATAGTGAAGAAGAAAAGCAGCCATGTGTACCTTTACATTGACGGAACTGTGGAGCTATATGAAAAGGGCTTTGGATACCTTCTTGAAGTCCAGAGTTTGCCAACACCAAAAATTATATACACTTTTAAAACTCTGTATTACTGTGATACCATATACAAAAATTAACTCAGAGTGGATTAAAGAGGTATAAAAATAAGACATAAAACACACTGGAGAACACAGAGAGTGAAAACTCCGTAACAATGGTCTTGGCAACAGTTTTTTCTTTTTTAGTTTGACAACAAAAGCACAAGCAACAAACATAAAACTAAACAGAAACTATATAAAACTAAAAAGTTTCTGAGTAGAAAAAATAGTGACAGAATGAAAAATCAGTCCCCTAGAATGAGAAAAAATATTTGCAAGCCACATATCTGGTAAAAGGTTAATATCCAAAATATATAAAGAATTCATCCATACAATTTACTAGAAAAAATATAGTAGACTATTACTTAACAATAGGGACACATTCTAAGAAATGCATCATGGAATGATTTGATCATTGGGCAAACATCACAGAAAACCTAGGTGGTGTACCCTATTACACAACTAGACTCTATGGCACTGATATACCTGAAGGGCCTGGGGTTCTCACTATGCCAGACAACAAAGGGTTTTAATTTATAGCCTGCACCATTGTTCACAAGCAACACTTTTATCTTGTCCTTAAAAGCCTTAAAATCTGGCACTGAACTGGCTCTTTTATGGACAAAGGTCCTTTTAGGTATCCTTTTCCACAATAGGAGTTTCATCAATAATGAAGATTTGCTCTGGGAAGTAATTTTCTTCTGTAATCAGCTCATCTAGAGTTCTCAAAATTTTTTCAGCTGCCTTCACATCAGCACTTGCAGACTCACTGCTTATTGTCACACTGCAAAATGACTGAGAGTTCTTGAGCCATTTAACAGAAAATTCAACATCATAACTGGGTCCATCCTTTTCTTCCAATATTCCCAAAATTTGCTATGACCATGCTCATCATGGAGCAATTTCTCCATATCTGTTCTAGGCCCCTCTTAAATTTTTGTTTGTCTTGTTGCCTTCGATGAAGCAGATCCACCAACAGCTTCCACCATTTTGTTCAGTAACAGTCTCTGATTTTTCCATGTTTATAGTTCTTAATTTTAGTTTTGTTTCCCCATCACTTGGCATAGCCTCTTACTGGCAACATTAACAGTAAGATTTTATACTTAGAAGCCACAAAGAACAAAACATGAGAATAAATCAAGCACAAGAGAAAATGATCCAATCAAGAGATGCAGTAAACACAACATACACAAGGCTATTTCCAGTGCAATGCAGCATATCGATAAACATTTTTCACAAATTAAAAGAATATTCTCTCAAATATGTACAAAAACCATAGTGCAGAAAATACATTAATAGGAAACTGATTTATTATCATCATTATTACATACTATACATAATTGAATACTTTTATATGACTGGTAGTACATATTTATTTATACCAAAATCACAAGTACATGAATAGTGCCTGGTTCTATGATGTTACAATAACTACAACATCACTAAGTCATAAGAATTTCTATGCTTCATTCTGATCTCAAGAGATGACCATTGTGTAGGCAATGTGTTTTTGAGAAATCATTGTGTAGTGCATCATTATAACCCAATTAAAAGTAACAAAAGACCTGAATAAACATTTTTGCAAAAACATCCAAAAGGTCAACAGATAAACTTTTAAAATGCTCTCAACAGCACTAACAATGAGGGAAATGCAAATCAAAACTGTAATAAAATATCACCTCACATCAGGTAGAATATCTACTATCAAAAAGCAAAAGATAATACATATTGATAAGAGTGTGAACAAAAGGAAACCCTAGACTTGATGGAAATGTAAATTATATGACCATTATGGATAACAGTATGAAGATTTCTCAAAAAAATAAAAATAGAACTACCATGTGATTCAGCACCCCACTATTGGGCATAACTTCAAATATAAAGAAATCAGGATGTTGAAGAAATGTCTGCCCTCCTGCTGGGCATGGTGGCATATACCTGCAATCCCGCACCTGGGAGGCTGAAGCAGGAGGATCACCATGAGTTCAAGGCCAGCCTGGGCTACATAGTGAGTTCAAGGCCAACCTGAACTACATAGTGACACTCTGTCTCAGAAAAACAGAAAGAAAGAAAGGAGGGGGAGAGAAAGAGGGAGAAAGAAAGAGAGAGAGAAGGAAAGAAGGAAAGAAGGAAAGAAGGAAAGAAGGAAAGAAGGAAAGAAGGAAAGAAGGAAAGAAAGAAAGAAAGAAAGAAAGAAAGAAAGAAAGAAAGAAAGAAAGAAAGAAAGAAAGAAAACAAAAAAGTATCTGCTCTTTCATGTTTATGGCAGCATTATCCATATTAGTCAAGATATAACAACAATCTAAAAATCTAAACACAGATAAACTGATAAAGAAAACATGGGATATATGTGATAGGCATTTATTAGACATATTCCACATTTTCTTTATATATATACATGTATATTTAACAAAACATTATTCATCATTAAAAAAGAAGGAATTCTTTCCATTTGTGATAGTATGGGTAAACCTGGAGAACATTACGCTAAGTAAAATAAGCCAGGCATGAAAAAATAAGTATTGCATGATCTTACTTATAGTCGAATTCATAGTAATGAAGAGAAAAATTAAAGCTAATAAAGTTTATAGTTAAAGGACAAGGGGAGATGCTGGTCAAATAGTACAAATTTTGAGAGATAAGAAAAGCAAGCTCTGCAAATCATATCACACAAAAAGGCTAAGCAGGAGAAAGCATGGCTATGTTAGCTTGACTGTGGTGATCATAAATATATATATATAATGTATATAACACCCTTCAAAACATGCTGAGTACATTTTTATTTATCTAAATTTAAGCACTAAATGACTTGTGAATATGTAGACAAACATGTGTATATACACAGCAGTGCCTTGTTTCTTGAACTTCATTTGTTTTACCCTTCGAGGGAAGATGGTCATGTTTGTTTTTGTGTACGAAGATGACTGCAATTGTGTCTGTCACCCAATACGGAGTTTGTGAATGAAAGCAATGTTTTGTCAAATGCTTTTGTTTGACAGCCAAATGGCAAATAGAAGCATTTGTGCACTGAGGTATTACTGTGTCTAGGTACTTTTTTTTTGATAAATTTATTAAAATCACAATTCTGAGCCCTTTGATACAGCTTTATTGAGTACCAGCAACCATGCCATCTACTGTTCTGAGTCCTAGGGGTATAGCGGTGATGAATACAGACAAAACCCCTGCCCTCATGGAACTCACATCCCTGTCAGGATAAGGGACAGACAACACAGACAAAACACACATAAATAATTCAAATGTCAGTAAGAATGCGTAGCAAATGCCAAGAACAAACAAACTAGAAAGAAATGTACAGGTTGTTATGGGGAGGAGAGAGGGAAAAGTTAACAAGAATAAGATTGCTTGGTAAAGCCTCAAGGAGAAGGAAACATTTGAAGAAAGATCTAAAGGAGATAAGGCGAGCCATGGAGACATAAGGGAAAAGAAAATGCCACACTTAGAGGAAAAGTAAGGGTGAGAGCTTGCTGTATCAATCAAGGAGCAGCAAAACAGTTCAGTATGTCCAGAACATAAGCACAGAACAACAGGAGAAAAATTGAGAGGCATAAAAGAGACTAAGCTGAACAGGCTTTATAAACCATAATAAGATATTTAATTTTATTCTGCATGAGATAGGGAGCTATCTGAGAGTAACTGATTAAGAGATTATCTATACTATCTAATCTTTAAAACTCCAGGATTCAGAGGAAACAGGCTTGGAAAGATTAAGAGACTATCTCAGGGTTACCATCTAAAAAGTACATTGTCAAAATTCACAGGCAGGCAGTCTGATACCAGAGTCTGAGTCTCTTAATATCCATGAATATTGCCTAAGCAAAAACAATGGTTACTTTTGTTAAACAACAGCATCTAGATTTTAAAATACACACAACATCTCATAGTAGCGCATATAAACTCAACTAAAGCTCAGTCTTGAACACTATATAAACCTGAATGTAGCCAAAATAAGGATGATCTGGAAAATATAAGAGAAAGAACTGAGAAAACTAATACTTCAACCTAAGAAAACAAGAATTGGGTGGAACACATGGTAGTAAGTTCATGAAGAGCTTTCATGCAAATAGCAAAATGGTGTTCTCTACAGGGCAGAGCTTGGAGCAAAACAAATACTTCCCCTTACCATAAAGAAAACTATCAGAGACTCATTTCCTGTACAGTGAGTTATTTGTCACAGGATGTGAAGCACAGCAAAAGTCTCTGGACCATTATACAAAGGATCCCTCACTGAGTGAAGGATTTGGCTAGATGGAAAAGGTTTGCTCCAACTGAAACACCCTGTGGTTTAATTTTTAACACAATTTTCAACAGTTTTAAAGTAATTGAAAACACAGATTTTAAAACAAAGTCTGCACTACAGCACAGCAACTGAGCTTGTAGGTTGTGAAGGCTGGAAGATTTTCATTTTCGCTTATTCAGGTATGTAACCCTGAGTGTGTTACTGAAACTTTCTGAGTGTCTGTTTCCTCACGTGTAAAATTAGCTGTGGAAATTAGGGTTGCATTAACCTAACTCACATGTATGTTTAAGGATTAAATGACCTATTACACGCATAAGCCTCCGTTAAATGTCCCATCAGCATTTAGAGGAGGTTAAGTACTATTACTAACTGGGTTCTATCTCCACTAGTACTTTTCATGGTCCAGTCCATCCTCCTCATAGTTGTAAAGCTTATTTTTGCTTAGAATAAGTTAGGGACGTGACCCTGAGAGGAATGAAGTCCCAACACTAAGAGAAATGCAGTCAGTTTGGTCTGATCTTCACAGGAAAGTATCTTCTGTAAGAACTCCTGTGTCACCACACAGGAGGCTCCCGACAGGTTTCTCACAGCTCTAAATCAACAGATGATTTTAAACTTTGCTGGTTCTGCTACCTTTATCTTAAATGGCATCACTTTCTCCAAAGAGTCACTTATTAAAAATTCTCTTCTAGGGTCCTCTCCTCAGTCATGTCTCTCCAGATGCCAACGGAAACTCAACGCAGAAACTGTCTTCATAAAAATAAGGAAATGAAACTGAATATTTAATTTAGCCAACACCACCAATTAATAAATGACTATGGTGGCAGGAATAGTAGTCATAGCAACAATACTTGCCATACAGAATGCTTTATTTTCTAGAAAGATTTTTCCTGGAGAATTTCATTGTATTTTCACAACTCTTTGAAAAAATAATTTTCTTCTTTTGCATGGATCAGGAAACTATGTATAGAGAATCTGCGTGGTGTATCTGAGGTCACACAATCGTCTAGTTCAAAGCATAGACATTCTGGACTCTAGGCCCTAGAGCCTGTCATTCTTAATCCATACACTTGTCTTTATAGAATATTTCATTTAGTAAATAAATGCGATCATTGAATACAGATTGAAATAACTTTGGATTTATTTTATTGTTGCTACATGTCTCTTTCACCCTGATATGAACAGGAATAAAGTTGAGGAGCAGCACTACCTAAAAGTAAAAATTTTCTGTCCACAGATTACCAAGCCAATGGCAAAGGCAGCACTAATTTGTAAGGACGATAGATACAGCTGATCTAGTCACAAAGCCCCCACACGCTGTCCTGGAAAATGGAAAATGTCAGAAGTAACTAAACTGATACCCAAAACAATTAATTAGCAAAAGGATGCTGTGATTTCCAGAGCAGTGGGTCTAGGAGTCCTCGGCAGGTATAAAATTATCCATGCAATTTATGTATTTCAGAACATCAGAAGAATGAGTGAAATTATCACAATATTCACTAGGTTCAAACTGATTTATCAATTACATGTGATGTTCCACTGAGAAGAAAGACAGGAGATGTGGGGAATGCCCCCTGTGTGATCTTCTGTAAACGTCCCAGTTGTAAGTGAGCTAGTCTCCTATGAAGCAAGCAATCAAAGAGCTGGAATAATGAAAGGGAATGGGAAAAAAGGGAATTTGAAGGGAAATAGGAAGAGTTCAAGAAAGACAAACAAATCTCTAAAATGTACATCCAGGTGAAATTTTCCATCATGTTTGGGGAAGGTCTATGGTTAAAAGTGTTAGATAATATTACTAAGAGATATGTCTCTGCCAGATAATATTCACATATCCAGGTAGCTAAAATTCGAAATGAGTGTTTCAGAAATAAATAAAAGGATCACTGTACTCCTGAAAAATTCACTATCAATGGTAACTGAGTTTTAAAAAATATTTTTAAGTGCCCACTATACAATAGATACCATGCTAGGATCTAGCCATTTGGAACAAATTTTAAGTGCTACGGTATTTTAATGCTCACAAGACATTCATCTTTTCAAGTGGCTGTCAGAATATAACAATGGTAATTAAAGATAAATTCAGAGTCCCTCTTCCCATGCAACACAGGGAAATTACAGTTTGTATATTACAAGTTGACAGCATCATTTCTCATATGATTTGCAGGATGATTGGTTCATAAGACTAAAATGAGTTTAGCTCCTTCTAATCTTAAAAAAGAAGTAATGTTTCATATTGTTAATAGATTTGCCAACAAGCAGATACAGTTGTTACTGAGGACCAAAGTTTTATTAATAAACTGAAATATAGCAAGTTTCTTTTCTTTCTTCAATAAATAAGCACTGTTGTCAGAGTCCAACTAAGTTGCTTTCTCCAAATTCTTTTTGATGGTTAATATGATGAGTAGGTCTGTTCTGACCTGCTTATAGAAGAAAACTTTTTAGAGCCTAAATATGTGGGTATCAGTATCACTATTGAGGAGAATGTTTTTAGGATGCCATAGCAGACACTGTCAATATCTCAGTAATACACCCCAAGTATAAGCATCTTAGTGCTAGCTATGCTTTCAAACTGCCTTAAAGGCTTTCTTCGGAGCTAGAAATGATTCCACCAGTGTGCAAAGCAGACTGGAAGGGCCAGAAATTCAACAAATACTCACTTCCGCTAAGAAGCACCCTTAACTGATAACTAAAAAAGAACTCTATTTCCTTTGTCAGGGGGATAACAGAGGTTAATTGTGGGTGCCTGATTCTACATAGACTTTTGGAGTTCTCTAGTGGGATTAATTCACTAGCTTGATAATGCAACTTTATTAGGTATCTTACCCTTACTGTCTCTTGTTTCCATGTCCCTTCTGATGCTTTGTGTAATCATCTCTCATACAAATCACTTAAATTTAAATGGAAATCCTTAGTGCCTCTTCTACGGAAGCATAAACTAGGTAGAATTATTAGGCCCTTAAAAATTCATTATTTGGCCTCCCTTTTACAAAACCTTTTTCATCACTGGATAATTCAACTCCTCTTCTTATAACTATATGCACCATGATTGTTTCTTTTGTGTAAAAGTATATGTAACCCAGCTTATTACCTTGGAGCATTATTAAACTAGACTCAAATAAAGATGAAAAGTGGTTTTAGAAATAGGAAAAAGTAAGAACAGAAGTCTAACTTGAGTCAGCTAATGTCTTCATGGATTTTTAATAAATGGACGTATACTATTAAATGGATAAAGCATAATTTAAAAACCAATATTTTGATTTGGGGCATTCAGTTTGATATTTAATATTTTATTACTATAAATAATGCTGAAAATAACTTTCTTCCATAAAAATCTTTGTATCTCACATTTTGAGGAATCAAAGCAGAAATTACCCAGGAAATTGGCAGGATAAGACAGTTAAAATATTTTTAAGTTATTTATTTACTTATTTCCATATAACAGAATGAAATGATCCTATAACACATTCGCATCAATCCTGAGTATGGTAACTGTTGTAATCTGTGTAAAACAACAATCATTGTTAGAAATGCATTTCTTGAACATTTTCCAATTTTTTAATCATGCACTAATAACTATTCTTGCAAATGTCTTGTTCGTAACTTCATCTTAATTACATATTTACATGATTTTGTTTCACTTACAAAATATTTTTGTATCTTTTACAGTATACCTCTGTAGAAGTTTTATTAAATAGAATATTGATTGAATTTATCATACCTTGTTACAAACTTTAATAGCAACACAGTGTTAATTCTATGATGTATGATATGAAATGTTATTTTTAGATAATTTTTTTCAAAAAATAATTTTAAGGAAGCATTCTTTTAACTTAGCTTATTAACAGAGCTTGTTTTGCATTGTTTTTCTTTGTTTACAATCAGGAATGATTGCTCAACTGTCTCCGAGGAATGGTATCATCTTCTCTGAAAGAAGAGCACCTGGGCCCATATCCTCACTTAGCAACTATTATCTAGGTAATCCTGAGTTTACTAAACTTATTTTTATATCACTTTTCTTATCTGTAAAATGGGAATAAGGTAATAATATCTGCATCACTTGGTCATAGTGAGGATGAGGGGATCCATCTAAAATATTTAGAATAGTGTCTGCCACATAACAAACACTTGATAAATGTTAGTCAATTATAAACACTACAACATTATTATTGGTATCTACAGGGAGGCAATCTAACAGAAGTACTTCAATATTATGAGTTTACCTGAGTTCATATCTTAGTTCTCTCATATATTAATTGTGTCAATTAGACAAGGTTACTAAACCTTTGTATGTTTCATTTTTTCCCTCATGTAAAATATAAAATGTTATTTGCCTTGTGGGATTTTTACATAAATTAATTGAACATTCATATGTAAAATCCTTTTTAAAGTACCTAGAATATAACTCATTAAAGCATTCAACAAATTTCAGCTATTATTATATATTATAGTTGTACGTTTTATTTTCTTTGAGCTATTAGTGACATAATAATGGGTTTCCTCATAACAATCTCCACTGCATACATACAATAATTCTTTCTTGATATTTTTTATATATTCAACTTAGATTATTAATACTTTTTTAGGATATTTCTCTCTAGTCATAAGTGAAAATAACATGTATTTTCTTTAAGCATTATCTGTGTCGGTTTTTATATCTGCTATTATCTAAAATGAGTTAGAAAGGCTTTTTTCCATTTCAACACTTTGGAAATAAAGACTCGTGATGATAACTACCTATTTTTGCAAGTTTAAAGTTGACTAAAATTTTTCCCAATCCATGGGTTTTCTTTTTACTCTGTTGGTGATTTCTTTTGATGTGCAGAAACTTTTTAATAAGATGAGATCCCAGTTGATTCTTTGAAGTATTTCCCATGCAGTTTGCTTTTTGTTCATGAACTCTCTGCCTGCCCCATGTCTTTAAGATTTCTACCTACTTTCTCCTCCAGTAGATTTAGTGTTTCTGTTTTAATATTTAGATCTTTGATCCATTTTTACTTTAGTTTAGTGCATGGTGATACACATGGGTCTAGTTTTAGTCTTCAACATGTGGAGAGACAATTTTTCCAGCACCATTTATTAAAGAGACTATCTTTCTTACAGTGAAGATGTTTGGCCCTTTGTCAAAAATAAGGTGGCTGAATGTGTTTGTAGTTGTGTCTGCATGTTCTAATCTGTTCCACTGATCCTCAGGTCTGGGATTTTTTTGCCATTAACATGCTGATTTTATCACAGTAGTTTTGTAGTATAATTTCAAGTCAGGGATTGTGATGCCTCCTGCCTTTCCTTTCTTGCCCAGGATTGCTTTTACTATTCTAGGTCTCTTCTGGTTCCAGATACATTTTACACAGATAGCTAAGATAATAGTAGTACTAATTCCTATTGGTTTATTGAAAGAAACAGTTAATGCTTAATTTTTTGACAAATTTTACATGCTTATATCTGGCAATCTGAATAACTACTTTGAAGACAACAATATGCAATATAACAACCATTGCTGAGTTCCTATCATCTTGTTTTTTGAAATTCTGTATAATTTCTGATGTTTTTATCATTTTATTATCTTTAAAATAAAAAATAGAGTTATTTGACTCTAGTCTTGTAGTTTGTCTCCTTAAACATAATTCTTTGACAAATTTTAACTTATTCCACAATGATGAGTATATCCAAATTTTCAATTTCTAATTGGAATGATTTAGGAATGGTCTTCTAAAAGGCATTCTAAAATGAGATTTTTGAGCTGTAACACCCACCAACTGCCCAGCAATGACAACACAGTGACTAGTGGTAGGTGAAAATTAATCATTCTTGGCATACTATATTCAGACAATTGTTAAAATACCTATTGTAAACTGGGATTTCTAAAAAATAGTATGAAGATATACACTTGCAGGTATAATATTTCAGTCATGTAAGACATTAAAGGAAAAATAATTCAAAGAACAAAAGATTTAATAGATGCTGCTAAATATGATCAATGCTTTTGAAAAAAAAGTGTAAGATGAAGGATGATCAATCACCAATTTAAGGCAAAATGTGAAAGTCAAACAATTCCCTGGTGTAAAAAGACAATCTGATCTAAAGCCAAAAGGCAGAGAAGTTGAGAATCCAGTCCAGAACTTAATCACAAAGATAGCAGAAATCTAACAAAGGTTGAATCTACTCCCAAGAGTTGGGGGTGTAAAACCTGGAAAGTGAAGGATCACAGAGGCAAAATAAATGCAAAAAGTGAAGAAATTAAAGGCCATACAGAAACAAACAAGAGACAAAAAAAAATAAGAAAGTATGTAATTATATTAGCCCCACCTCTGCTCAACTTAGAGTAATGAGTATTTTTAAAATGCACTTTACCACGCCAATAAAATTGGATCAGGCATTCATGAAGTAGGAAATTTAACCTTTTGGGAGCACCGTGGGAGCTGAGTAAGACACTGCTGTGATCATCTTTCCACAAAGATACCAGTTTGAACTCATGCACCAAGCCAGATAGACCTAATGAAGCTAGGTGACAGAACCCAGAGCCTGGTTTTAGCATAATAAGAGGAACTAGAAGAAAGTAGGGAGGAAAGAGTTGACCATGTCATCAAATAGTGTGGTGTAGCACCCCCTCCTGAGAAGGAAGAGAAAAATAAGCCCAAGCTTTAGACTTGAAACTCCACACACTGAAACCCAGTGCCAGACAGATCACCACAGCTCCTATCACCAAGCCAGCACCTGCAGACTGAACCTCTAGACTTTCCTTATCCATGCAGACAAGAGAGCCTTTAACACCCCTCACTCAACCTCAACCAGCACATCAAAGAGTAGTAGTTCTCTTTGAGGAGTAGGATGTGAAAGTGAATGCATGACACTGTCTTAGAACTTAGTACTTGGCTCCTGAAGCCTAAGAGTGGGCAGACCCTAATGGTCCCTGCTTTCAGGCCAGTGACCACAGAAAGAGCCTCTAGACTAGTGGTAGCAAACCTATGGCATGTATGCCACAGCGGGATGTTTGTATTATGGAAAGCTCTAAAGGGTTCATTATCACTGCTCCAGATCCATGCCAATACCAAGTGGAGACCCACTACCCCAGTGGATGGGCTTTTATTGCAAGCAGCAGCACCTGTCCTGGATGCAGTGGTGTTATGCTACACATTCACTTAAGCAGCAAGTAGTCCATACATAGCCTTGGTCATGCACTTATCTCTGTGGGTTGTGGTCTCTGTTTATGACCCAACATTGTAGCACTAGTGACCATATGACTGCCCACACTATTCAATCACTGGGTCCATGCAACACAACATGGACAGAGTCTTATCTGCTAGGAATGGGTGAGACAGAAAGTAGGTACCAAGCCATTGTGTAGAAGCCTGGGGTTGGTTCCTTCACAGAGAAGCTAGGTGAAGAAAATCCCATGGTGTGTGGTTGCAGGCATCTGGACCTACCCAACCCTAAGTGGAGGCTTTTGAAAACAGACTTTCCTTTTCAGGAACTCCCCAAGTTCATTCTGAACAACACACCAACCACAGATTTGGGACAAACCTGGGTTTGGAGGACCCTCTAGTATTTAAACAGTGATAAGTCAATACTAGATTTGAAGGAAACCTAGCCTGAGGACACCCTGTAAAGCTGAAATTAGTGGAACTATCTACAGGCTCAGAGAAAATAAGCAAACTGCTTAGAATTTTTGGAAGGAAAACCACAACAACAATAAAAGGTACATTACAAATACTGAAATCAATACCTAATCCTTAATTGAGCATTTCATGTGCAGTTCCAACAAGGACCAAATCTTTCAGGGAATGATGACTTCACTCAGCTGATAAAATAATATGACAGAAAACAAACAGATAGCAACTCAAAATGATAATTCAAAACAATTTAAGGAAACTCAGTGAACTTCAACAAAACATAGAGAATCAATGTAATATTTTAAGAGTAATGCAAAAAAGAGATGAAAGTAATTTTTTAAAAATGAAACAGAAATCCTTGAGATAAAAAGCATACTAAGCAAAATTTAAAATGCAACAGAAGGTATCAATAGCACAATAAAGATAGAAAAAAGAATTAGAGAATTCTAAACTAGGCTATATGAAAATATCAGAGAGGAAAAAAGAAGAGGAATTTTTTAAACTTTCAGAATGGAACATTGGGACAAAATTAAAAGAGCAAATAATCAAGTTATTGAAGTTCATGAGGGACTGGAGAATCTCAAAGAGGCAAAAAATTTATTCCGTGTGTAAACTCCCCAAAACTAGATAGTAATACAACATCCATATCCTGAAAAGTTAAAGGTTACAAGCCAACTCAACCCAACAAAGTCTATCCCAAGACATATAATAAAGCACTGAAAGTTGCAAAGATAAAGAGAGACTTGTCCAAGCACTACAAAAAGAAAACAATACATAAGGATGCCCCACTTTAATAGGGAGAAAACTTCTTAGAATAAATGTTATAGGCCAGGAAGGAATGGCATAAGATTTCACAGTACTGAAGGGAAAAACCCTGCAGTCAAGAATATACCCCAAGAAAAACTATCATACAAATGAAGGAAGGATAAAGACTTTCCCAGATAAACAAAACAGAGAATTTATCATCACCACATGTGTCCTGTGTGAAATGCTAAACGGAGTACTTTGAATTGAAAGAAAGACAGCTTAATGAACACAAATAAAATATAGGAAGGTTTAAAATTCACTAGCAAAACTATGAAAACAAATCCAAAGGGGTCTAAAATATACATAGTGTGCAAATTATTCACACTTATGCACAAAGACTAAAACACAGAATGTTTTGGGTTGTGTCTAGGCGTCTTTGAAAAGCCTCATGTGATCACAGGGTTGTTTTGGAGGTGGCTGAATCTGGACTATGTGATTTATCTGTAGTGCAATGCTGGGATTAAGGGTGGGTGATAACTGGATCAGTTCCCTGGTCGGATTAGCAGCACCCTAATCCCAGTAGATTGGATACACTGAAATGGACAGGAAGAGGCTTGTCTCACTCTCTTTGTTGCTTTTGCTATCTTGTGCTGCCATGAACTGTTGCCCCTCTGCCATGTGCTACTCTGCCTTGGTGCCAGCCGATTATGGACCGAAACTTCTACAAACTATGAGCTAAGTAAACTTCTCCCCCTTAAGGGTGGGTGTCAGACATTTGGTCTCAGCACCAAGAAAAGTAGCTAAGACACAAGACACTAAAAATAGTAAAAGCCACATTAACATGTTAAGAGACAGACAATATAGAATGATGAAAACTGGAACATCAACAATCAGAATATGGGAAGGAATCCAGTACAGGCATATATAAGCTTTTGTTAGTAATGATAATCTCTTTTTGTTATTTTTCTTTTCCTATCTTTATGATCTATCTTCCAGCAATGTTAAGTTGATTTCATTTAAGAATAACTTATTATACTGAAAAGATTTCTAAATCTCATGGCAACTACAAAGGAAAACTCGGTAATAAACGCACCAGAAATAATAATCCAGGAATCAAAACACACTAATAGAGAAAATCACTTAACCACAAGAAAATGAAAAGACAGGAGGAAAGAAATCACAGTAAAACTAGAAAAAAGAAACAAAATGTCAATAGTGAGTCAACCTATTAACAATTATCTTAACTATAAATTAATTATATTATCTAATTAAGAAGCTAAGAAAAGCTCTACTCTGTGATTCTTGCAAGAAACTAACTTTACCTCTAAGAACAAGCACAGACTGAAAGTAAAGGTATAAAATAAGATATTACATTCAAATGGAATCCAAAAGAAAGCAGAAGTAGCCATACTTACATAGATGAAATAGACTATAACTCAAAAAAAAGAGAAAAACCAATATCTAATGATAAAAGGATCAATTCAGCAAGGAGAAATAGCCATGACCACTATATATATTTGGGATATAGATACAGATATAGATAGACATAGATGATATAGATATAGATTTGGGGACTTTAACGATCCACTTTTAGCAACAGAAAGATGACCCAGACAGATTCAACAAAGAACAATCAGAGTTAAATTAGGCCAAGTGGACCTATGACATGCATAGAATATACCCACAACAGCTTCAGAATATATATATTCCTTAATAGTACATATAATATTTTCCAGGATAGATTATATGGTAGTTAACAAAACAAATCTCAATGAATTTTTTAAAATTTAAAGCATATGGGAAGCAGAATCAGACGAGCTGGGACCCGCTGACTGCACGGTTCCCAGCTGAACACTGCTGAGAGAACTAGGTATTTCCCGTCTAATTTCTGCGGAAAGAGTGGGTGACCCACGACCCTGACACCATTACAGTCTGAGTCTCTGCTCTTTGTGCGCCTAGTGCAGACAGGAGATCTTCACTCATAAGGCCCACAAACTGCTCTTGCCAGTGGGCCCTCCCTGCACATGCCCAGCGCTGAGAGAGGTACTGCAGTGGGTGCTCCACGGGCTGCTGGCACCGCGACTCAGGTCTGCGCTTAATGTGAGCCTTGACCTCCTGGAGGTCACAGACATAGACAGTCTGTGATCACTGTTGGTACGGCCTGTGCCTGGCTCCTGTGCCCGTCCTGAACTGACCAGAGAAGTAGAATCAAGCGGGCTACAACCTGCTGACAGCACGGTTCCCAGCTGAACAATACTGACAGAACCAGGTGTTTCCCATCTATTTCCTGGGGGCAGAGCGGGTGACCTACGACCCTGCCACAATTACAGTCTGAGTCTCCGCCCTCCATGCACCCGGTACAGACAGGAGATCCTCGCTCAGAAGGCGCACGAACTGCTCTCACCGGGATTTGCTTGTAGACCCTCCCTGCTAGTGCTCAGGGCTGAGTGAGGTACTGGAGCAAGCGCTCCATGACTGCTGGCACCACAGTTGAGGTCTGTGCTTTACTTGCACCCCGACCTCCTGGAGTTCACAAACACAGACAGTCCATGATCACTGCCAGTGCAGCCTGCCTCTGGCTCCTGTACGCATCCTGAGCTGTCTAGAGACACAGAATCAGGTGGGCCACAAACTGTTGACCCTGCAGTTCCTGTCTGGGTTTTGCCTGTACCCTGAACTGTCTGGGGTCACAGGACCAAAGGTCTAGGTTTGCGCCACCAGTGCAACCAGATTTTGAGTCATACATGTGCTCTGAAGTGTGAGGGATCACTAGATCAAGCAGTCTGCAATAAACTGACATCACAGTTCACATCTGAGACCTGGGAGAACTAGGTATACTTCACCACCTACCGGAAGACCCCAGCCTAAGCAGCACATCTCAGTGGACACTGAGGGGCAGGCCTGACCATGAGGAAAACTAGGGCCACAAGTGGCCTTTGCTGAACTGCCAGAGAAGAGGGAGACTGGACATTCTGCCTCCAGCATCAAACATGACAAGGCAAAGGGCTAAAACACAATTTCAGAATTCCACACCACTCAGAACAAGTCCAGGAGACATCGACATAGGAGAACTTGCTAAACACACACCTGAAATTGCTGAAGTGATTGCAATGAAAGTAATGAAACAATTTCATCAGGCCAGAGAAGGTACCAGATCAGATATAATCTCTCAGGCAAAAAATGAAGTGACAATAATAATGAAAGAAATGCTCCACACATCTAGAGAAGAAACAGATAAAAAATAGATGAACATAGGCAATGGATGGAAACACCACATGAGCAATATAGGAAAGAATTAGAACGCATGAAACAGACTCAAAGAGGTTTCCAGGAAATCAAAACTTCCACTGAAAGTTTGCAAAACCACTTGAACGAAGCTAAAGATAGAATTTCAGATCTTGAAGACAGCATGGCAGCTAGTGATCATGAAAGGAAGGATCTCCTGAAATCAACAAGGATCCAGGAAAAATAAATTCAATAGCTGCAAGATGAGGCAAAGAGAAATAATGTCACACTAATAGGAGTCAATGAAAAAGCAGAAGGCAACACAAATGACATAAAAAGAATATTTGCAGAAATAATAGAAGAAAATTTCCCAAGCATGGAAATAGAAACTGAGATATGGGTAAATGAGGCATATAGAACTCCTGCTACTCACAATCAGAATAAAACTACATACAGATATATAATAATCAAGATCCCAGATCTCCAGCAAAAGAACAGAATATTAAAAGCTGCTAGAGCAAAGAAACACATCACCTATAAAGGAAGCCCATCAGAATCACGGCAGACTTCTCAACACAAACCATCCAATAGAGAAGAGCTTGGAGCAAAATATTACAGGTTCTAAGATAAAACAGTTTCCAACCAAGATTGATGTATCAAACTCTCCTTGAAGTTTAACTGAGAAATAAAATATTTCCATGACAAAGAGCAACTGAAGAACTTCATGAGTGCCAAACCATCCTTACTAAAAGTACTAAGAGACATTCTAGACAGAGAAGAAAATGACCACAATTTCAAGAACAATACAAATGAACACTCAAGAAGAGCAAGCAATTAAAGAGGTAGAAAACACAAGAAACCAAGAGCAAGTAAATAACATCACAATGATAAGCCAATACATATCAGTTATAACCACAAATGTAAATGGCTGAAATTCACCCATCTAAAGAAACAGTGGATTAAGAAATAAAAATGTACAGGAAACACATTTTACTCAACAGGAAATCCATAGACTGAAAGTCAAAGGATGGAAAACAACCCTCCATGTAACAGGATCCCAGAAAAAAGGAGCAGTACCTATTATGTTTGCAAACAATATAAACTTCAAACCGAGAACAATCAAAAGAATTAAAGAAAGTCACTACATACTTGTCAGGGGAAAACTGCAAGAGGATGAGGTAACAATCCTAAACATGAATGTGCCAAATATTGGAGCACCAAACTACATAAGACAAATCTTAACAGACATGAAAACCCATATAATTAATAACAGTATTGTAATAGGGGACCTCAACACCCCTTTGACACAAAGAGACAGGTCCACTGGACAAAAAATCAGCAAAGAAATGAGATCTGAAACAAAGCTGTGAACAAATGGATTTAGTAAACGTATACAGAGTGTCCCACCCAACAACATCAGAATACACACTTTTCTCAGCTGCACATGTGACTTTCTCTAAAATAGATCACATTCTAGCCCATAGAGCATACCTTCCTAAATGCAAAAGAATTGAAATTATCCCATGCATACTATCTGACCACAGTGCAATGAAATTGGAGATTAGTGACAAAAGGCACTCCAAAATCTCCATAAACACTTGGAAATTAAACAACAACCTCCTGAACAACCAATGGGTCAAAGAAGAAATTAAAGAAGAACTTAAAAAAAATACCTACAAACAAAGGAAGACATATATACAACTTACCAGAATCTGTGGGATGCAATGAAAGCAGTCCTCAGATGGAAATTTATAGTGGCAAATTCACATATAAGGAAAACAGAAAGAGAACAAATAAATAGACTAATTCTGAACCTCAAACTTTTAGGAAAAAAAAAAAGAACAAGTCAAGCCCAAAGCCTAAATAAGGGAGGAGATTATAAAGATCAGGGCAGAAATTAATGCAATTGAGATGAAGAGAATACTACAAACAACAAAGGAATCAAAGAGTTGGTTCTTTGAAAGAATAAATAAAATTGATAAACTCCTAGCCAACTTTATCAAAACAGGAAAATAAAGAACTCAAATTCATGCACTAATGAATGAAAAGGATGAAATTACTACAGAGTCTACAGAAATTCTGAAGATCATTAATACCTACTTTGAAAATATTTACTCCCATAGGATAGAAAACTCAGAAGAAATGGACAGATTCCTGGATATGTATGAATTAGGTTCATACATGGTTGATTCAAAAAGATATAAAAATCCTGAACAACCCAATATCAATTAATGAGATTGAAAATGGAAGTAAAAACTTACCGATAAAGAAAAGCCAAGGTCCTGATGTATTCACAGCAAAATTTTACAAGAATTTGAGAGAAGATTTAATACCAACACTCCTCAAACTCTTCAGTGAAATTGAAAAGGAAGCAATTCTCCCTAACTCATTTCTGGAGGCAAATATACTGATACCAAAACAAGAAAAAGATCCAACTAAGAAAGAGAACTACAGACCAATCTCCCTAATGAATATAGATGCAAAGATAATAAAATACTAGCAAATAGAATGCAGCAAATCATCAAAATATCATACATCACAACCAAATGGATTCATTCCAGGAATGTAGGGATGGTTCAACATTCACAAATCAATTAATGTTAAACACCATATCAAGAGAGCCAAAGACAGAGGAAACCATACCCTTCATAATAGCAACCAAGAAATTGAAATACTTAGGAATCAATCTAACAAAGAATGTGAAAGATATATTCAGTGAAAACTACAATACTCTGAAAAAGGAGATTGAAGAGGATTTCAATAAATGGAAAAACATACCATGCTCATGGTTAGGAAGAACTAACATTGTAAAAATGGCCATACTACCAAAACTGTTGTACAGATTCAATGCAATTCCCATCAAACTACC
>PVLD010025698.1:0-23315 GCA_004027595.1 Dinomys branickii
ACGCGGCTCGCCCGACACGCGCGAAACGCGGGATTGCCGGGCGTCTCCGCCGCCAGCAAGCCGATCTCTGTCGGGAGTCGCCGGGGGGCTGCACCGGCTCGAGAGGCGGGGGGGGGCCGAGGCGGCCGCGCTCCCACTGCGCTTGGACCGATCCCAGCTTCTTCCCCGCGGGGATCGTCCCCGGCTCCCAGCGTCTGGGACTTTTGCACGTCTTGCCCCGGCAGCCTTTTCCGCCCTACCACATCTCCCCCGGCATCTCAGAGAAATACGCCCAGTTTAAACTTCCCAGCTGAGGTCCCGGTATTCACGCTCGCCAAGTCTGTCTCGAGCTGGTGGTGTTTATCAAAGAGGCTCGCTCCCTTGCTGCTCACCTGGTCGCCATCTTCCCCCAGTCTTGTTCATATATCTTTGAGAACAATTTGGCCAGAGAGAAAAGTTTGTGCAGAGTAATGCAAACAAACAGAATGCTTCAATATGTCTCACAATATCTACAAAATAAACTTCTAGACTTCTGGGAAGATGGTGAATGGGTAAGTAGTAGAGAAATATCCTCTGAGGGTAGCCTTCCACACACTGGAATATAGCAACATGAGAAAGACAAGAAGGAGAGAAGAGGGTCCCCTGGTCCCAGGAAGAATTTGAAATGAGAATTGAAGCCCTCAGAAAGAGCAAACAAGATCCCTCCCTGAGGAAAAGCTCAGGCAGCTGGATGGCACAGTGAGTGGAAGAGGAGGAGGGGAAAGAGGGAGACACCGCTCCATACACATCCTCAGCCCGCTCCCTCATTTCTACACTCGCAGCTTCAGCTTCGGAAGCCCAAGCTTCCTGGAGCCTCCCAACTCGGCCAGAGGAGAGCAGAATTCTGAGAGCTGGGCCAAAACCAGAGTGGAGAAATTATAGCCCAGGAAAAGAAGCGGCAGCAGTTGGGAAGTGTTGTTGAACCCAGCTTAATGATGAAAAGGTACAACAGTCACTAAATCAGACTGCCTATTCTGCAGCAACTCATTCTAATCAGCACCCTGAGGCAAGGCAGAGACAAAGCAACCAGTACACAGCCTGCCACACCCAGCTCTGCGACTGCCCCGAGGTTTTGTGCCTGCCCCTGTGAGAGCAACTGCCAGCAGAGAGTATTGGCAGTGACCCTAAGGCCACAGCAATACCCAGGGATCCAGCCAATGGACAAATGGGAACTGGAGCACAACAGTAAGAGTGAGGTGCAGATGGAGACGGGCCTAGTGGCCCCGCACCCTTCTCACTCCAACACCAAGCAGGAAACACGAGCTGAGGTACCAGGCTCCAGCTTCCACCCTGAACTCCCTGTGTGAGCACCTTGAGACTTAGCACCCCTCATGCCCAACGTGTGTTCCCAACAGCAATGGACTGAGTCCATGGGCTTCAGGACCCACTGTAAACCACTAATATAAGCACCAAAAGGGACTATATACCATTTGCATATATCAACCTTGTATTAACCCATAGTGACAAATTATATGAAAAGCGGCAGTCCAGGAGACCAAGAGATGACAACATACTCTACACAGAAGACCCAAGAAACTCCTCCAGTTGTCTCCTAGAGCTAATAACTAAACTTAGTACACAACCTGTACTACCTCAGTGAGCACAGGTGGAGGAGACCTCCCACCACTTGTGCCCAGCATCATAAGTGCAACCAATGACCAGCTGTGTAAGGGGTGGGGCATGGCATCACTGGAGAACAAAAGGTGGGAAGAGGTGAAGAGCTGGAAGGAGGGTGCAGATCCGATCCTCTAGGTGTACAGGGATTACCTCCAAAGAGTCATAGGCAGCCTGCAGGGAGACACTGGTGGCCTATGAGGGGACTCCAGGGGTCTTGACAGGAAGTTCACCAACCTGTGGGAGGAGGAGGGTTCCCTACAGGCTACATGAAAATCCTGAGGACCTGGACCAGGCCCCTGGGCACACAGAGACAGGGCAGAGACTGGTGGTCTGTGGGGGTAACCCCGCAGACTCAACTGGGCCCCGTGCATGCCACATTAGGGTGCAGCCTGGCAGTCTGCAAGGGTGACCCCATGGACCTGACTGGACCCCCAAGGGCCTCGAGGACTTGTCAGTGGGGTGCTGATCATACTATGCCTGGGTCCCTGCCTATGTACCATCATTGAGGTTTGGTGCTTTTCCACCTAGTGCCATAGTAATTTGTGTGCACCCATGTTTGTTGCAGCATAATTTGAAGCAGCCATGTGTCTTCCCAATGTGAGAACCTGAGGGAATGAATAAAATCAAAAAGTACAGTTATTATCAAAGGGAAGATGACTGATTGGGTGGGAGAACAATGGAGATGAGGGAGGAGAAAATTGTTTGATTAATTGTATGTGCCTTTATTTGTATAACTGAGTAACAAATGCAAAGATAACATTATGTAATACAGCAACTATTGTTAATTCCCTACTATCTTCTCTATAATTTTGTGTTTCCTTTATTGCTTTTACGTTATTCTGGTTTATGTCTGTTTGTTTGTTTATATGTTTCCATTCTTTTGTCTTTAAAATAAAAAAACAAAGTTCTAATTCAGCCAAATAGCCAGCCAAGGTTCTTAAGAATCTGGCACCACATAATGTTTTAGTCTGATTTCTTCTTATACGTTCTATTAATGAATCAAATAATATGAAAAAATAAACAATCTGTTAAACTAGTTAGAATTAATAAACTAGTAAGAATGTCTCCACAGGTTCAGCTTATACATTTCTTGAGACTTTAGTAACACTATTAAATAATAGTCTTTAGGGCATCATTGCAATATGAGCATTTCAGCAGATAGATGACATGAAGCATCTAAAGAATAAATCTAGGTGCTTCTCTGCTCTGGCATTCAGCGAAGTTCCATGTTCAGCCTTTGAAAAGGATAATCTCCTGCATATCTCTAAACCATTAATTCTTAAATAGCATGATTGTGCCCCCTGGAGATAAGAGCTAATGTCTAGAGGCAATTTTGGTTAATGTCTGAGAAGGGAGTGTTGGGACTATCTAGCAGGCAGAGGTCAGAGATGCCGTTAAACATTCTACAACGCTCAGAATAACAACTCCCGATTCATTAAAGAATTACCAGGCCCAAAATATCAATACCACCACTGTTGATAAAGCCTGTGCTAGAGATTGGACTAAAAAGCCCAAGAAATGGCCCAAAAGAAATACAGAGCTGAGTTGGACAAACAGATCTTACCACTGAAGAAGAGGATTAGTGTGCTCTTGGAAGAAAGCTCAAGTGAATACAAGGGCAGAGTAGACCTCCCACACGATTTCTTCAGCCCACACATGCTACCCATCCTCTTCCCATATGTCCCATACACTCACTAGATCCTGTAGAGAGTGGGGTACAGAGGCCAGCTGGCTTTATTTCTCACCCCCTGCCTGTGCACTCTTCTCTGAACTTGCCTTAACACAACTGTCTATTTCTCAGCTTGAGTACAGATACTTCTTGACTGAGCATGGCATACTTACTGAAAATAAAGACAAGAAAGAAAAGGAAAAAAAAATAAAGCACATGAAAAATCCCCAAACTAAGTCCTTGGCACTAAGAGCTTCAAATTACTGTCAGGGAACCTGGCTTGGCCTGAAGAGGAAATCCAACAGTGTGTGCCATCACAATAACTAGGTCAATTTTCAGCTTCTTCTTGGAAGGCTTCTGCTCCTTCTATCCCTTCCCTGCTGGGTAATCAGCCAGCCTGTGCCAACCACCCTCATTTCAAATTATTGGCTCTTGCAGCCTACATAACGCAGTCCAGAAGCCCTGGGATTGAACAAATTTGCACACCCACCCTGAGTCAAAGAATATAGACCTTCTCCTCAGATTCGGACATCTGGAATTGGTGCTACCTACAGTGTTCCAGCACTAGACAAACTGGCAAAAATAAAATTTTATGGACTGCCTGCTGGCATTTTGGGCTTTGTCCACTGGCCCCTTCAGAGCATGCCACTGGGCCCTAAGAACTGCTAAGTTTCACAATGCACACAGGGACAGACTTTCAGGCATATGTCAATTGAAAAAAACATTTGTCAGGCTCACATAAAGTCAAATAACAAAACCAAAAATAAACACAAAGTATGTTGTGAGGATCCCAAAAACCCTCAAAAAACAATAATTTTCAACCAAACCTGCCCAGAACATACTACCCAAACTTTGGCTAAACATATGGCATGAATTAAAACACCACTATAGAAGTTTTCATTAGTTTATCAACTATTTGAGCATCACTTTGTACCTCTGAACAACTTGTCCAAAAAATACAACTTACTTTTATTCTCTTCACATACCCAATGTACAGCAGAATGTCTCACACATAGTAAGGGCTTAACAAGTGATTGATTCATCAATTTTTTATCAATTATTTTAAAGATCACCTTCAAACATTTTCCCATTGAGAGGCACTTAATGATCCCAAGGCATACTTTTAATCAGTGCTTGTTAAGAGATAGTTCATCCCTGCCTAGGAGCTCATGATTTTACATCACTGGCTACTACTAAGGCAATAAGTTGGCTAGTATTAAGAATCATGTGGAGGCTGTGTTCTAATAAATAGAAGGTTCATCTTTACTCTTTCCTATGAGATTTTCAAGACAATATGTCTTATGGTGTTACTCATAAGTTGACAATGCAAGCTGCTGATTTTGACTCTTTTTATCATAGTGTCCCGCATATAGTAGTCATTTATACAGACTTGTTGAGTAAATCCTGGCTTCGGTAAAAAGATACCTCTGGCTATACATCACAGAAAAGAGTTAATTAAGTGTATCTTTGTGTACATTTGCATATTAAATGAGCACAAAATGATTCCTACACAGATTCTTCTCAAAGGGTAAAATAAGGTATAAATTATATTGAGAATCATACAATAGCCTCCAGAAACATGGAGGCTTCTGGACTTGCAGTAAAATAAATAAGTGCTCATCACTGAAGTGTTCTGCTGTGAATTTCTCCTAAGAGGGCCAAGACAATAAATCAAAGGAAAAATCTTGATTTGATGTAATATCTTTCAAGGATGACTTCAGGAGTCAATGAGATTTTAGAGTTTCCTTGTTAGAAATGGAAGTTTGGTCAACACTTAAAGTGTTCAAAGGCCTAGAAGACAAGAAAGCAGTAAAGGAATCAAGAGAGCAAACCATTCCCTGGCTGAATCACCGAATAAGATAATGTGAAGAAGGGGCAGTGAGCTTGGAAAGACAACAGCTTCAACGTCAGCGACAAGGAAGCCAGGACATCATAAGCTATGACTCTGAGATGGGAAAGTTAAATGAGCTGCTGTCTAATATTCTATTGCAATGGCAAGCAGAAACACCAAAACAAAACCCAGGATTTGGAGGTAGATTTATTTATGTCAATGGGCACTGATCGGGATCATTCTCAGAACATCAGGCCCTGATCTCTCGTGGTCTAGGGCTTTTATGGGATAGACAAGCAAGAAATACAGAGGCAGAATGGCTTATTAATCGGGGACTGGTTTATACAATTTGCATCATAGTGACCAGCTATGCATCACAGTGACCAGCCATTTCTAAGAGGCAGAAGCAACCAGAACTGGAACAGGCACTGTTACCTGGGCAACTAAGAAACTGAAGTATAGTAGCTGGGGGAATGCATTTTCTGGTACGCTATTGCGCCACAAACACATGGACACCGTTGTCAACTTCTGCTCTCTGCTCTGCTCTTTGGACACTCACATCTGTTTGTCTACGCCAGAAACATTTGCCATAAAGTCAAACTGCAACACAGACTATGATCATGAATTAGACAGCAATATTTTTTAAATTAACAGGAAATTCTCAGAATAGGATTTATTTGATAATTTCTCCTTAAACCCACAGTGAAATCTTGAAGATTTAAATTTTAATTCTATATGATAATAGTGAGAAATGTGATAATCACAGAAATCATTTTGCTCAGGATACCTCCATCTAGTGGAATTTTTAAATGACAATATTGTACTAAGTCATGACAAGGGAAAATGGAAACAACATTTCCATTTGGATTGCAAGTTATTCAAGTAGTAGCCATTTCTCTAGATGTTTTATAGAATGAAAATATTTAATCTTCTAAGAAAAATGTCACCATCCCTAGTGTATAGCTTAAGAAAGGAGCTCTCAAAAATTAAGAAATTTTTCTAAGTATGTACAGTGTGTTGATGACAGCATAAGGATTTGAACTCTGATTTTTCTAATATCAAACTTTTTTTAGACTAGTACATGTGAATTAGTACATGTTCCATTCTTTGTGGAAAGTTGGTAAATGTACATAACACATCTGAATTCCTTTTCTCATCCTCTGTCCTTCCCGTTCCTCTCTCCACTCTTCACCTCAATCCTCTTCCTCTTTCAAAATGATCTCCCTCCCTACTTCCTATTTTCTACCTTTTATTGTGATCTTTATTTATACTTCGGGTTTTGAGCTCATCTCTAATACTAAACCAGTTGCCTCAGACTCTAAAATTTCAAAACCATTTTGGAATCAACCTAAGATTGTCAACTTTTTATTAGACACTGTCATTTCATAAAAGACATTTTAATACCAAAAGAGTGAATAGTTAGCGGATCAAGATAACATCTGTATATGTACCAATACTCCACAAAGAATATATTCATTATATAATTATACTAATTAAAAGTTCTAAAAGTAAATAATGTGCCACAGAGTCTGAATTTTGCTACATGCCATAAATGTAAAATCTGAACTTAGCAGTAAAAACTCTGACTTGGCACTGAATTTTTGAAGACTCACACCTGGGGACAATGGCAAAAAACCACGTAGTCTCTGCACTGTGCACTGGCAGCAAAGCCTCTCTGCCTGGAATTGAACAGCTAACAGCTATCAGGACCTGTACTGGTGACTTCTAATCTTTACCATGATCAAGGCATCTAGGAGAATACAGAGAAGTAGATCTGTGTGCAGGCGGAGAACACAGACATACTTATAAATTAATATAGACAAAGTACGGGGAACCGCTTTCAGTCACAGATATTGGCTGTTTGCGGTTGTTCTCTATACATCGTTACTCAGATCAAAGACATTTCTGTGTTATAAATGAGCTTTTCCTGCTGCTAGACATGTATTATAACACTCCTGTAGGGAATCTGCACTAAATCTTGCACAAAATTTGAAGTAATTTCAAAAGCAAACAATTTATTGGAAAAATCTTGCCGACAGGAGGTATAGGTTCTGTGCCTAATTTTTCTGTTCACTGGCTCTACAGCTTGCAGTAAATTACCATGTCTTGGCTTCACTTCTTCAGGAGTAAAACAAAGGGACTAAGACTTTACTCTCCAAACCTACTACTCGCCAGTATCTAAGCGAATGGCTTACATATGCAGTTCTTATTTTATTCTTAAAATTTTCATTTTCTGTTTTCAATTACATATTTTCTGAGTGTTATAGAAAAAATGAAAAATAAATTAAAAATATGAAGAAAACATACATATTAGTTCTAATACCCAGAGAAACAAGACTGGCAATGTTATTAAAACTTTTATAAATACATTTTTTTGTTTATAAAATGTTGCATGTAAAATGTTTGTCTATTTTTCTTTTACTTTTTGGTATCAGAAATCAAACTCACAACCTTGTACTTGCCAGGCAGGCATTATGCAACTGAGCTTTATTCCTGACCTGTCTGTTGTTCTTGATTTCCTATTTCCAGAAACATATCTTTTAAAATACAATCCGTTTTTATTGATTTAAGCATAATATATATCTTTTATGGAATGTTTGGAAACTTGTCATGGAAAAACATAGAGCAAAACATGTATAGTTTCCAAGGGTTGATTCTTGTTGATATTTAGGTAGAAATATTCCATTATAAAATTTTACTCTATTAATGGTTTTACATCATAGAACAGAAATGTATTATTTCATCATGCACGTCACCAAATGTGTCACACAATCTTTTGCTATATAACAGGTTTGTAATCTAGTCTGACATTTTTAAATATTATCAGGACTCTTTTATTAATAATCTTAGCTTTATTAATATATGAGAACACTTGAACATTTCATGTTTAAAGGTATGCTTTTCCCCTAAGAATTATAACAACTATAACCTGGGACTCCACTAGGCATTGTCCCAAGTATTTTACGTCTATTACTTACACCTGCATCTAATCCACATAATTCTGTGAGCAGTCTTTTGTCCCCATTTTACTGAAGAAGCAACAAAACCAGAAGAGCTCAGTGGCTTATCCCCAGTCACGTCACTGGAAGCACCAGAGCCATATCTGAAACCTCTCAGACATCAGACGTGAGGAAACTGTTCCCTCTCCTCAGTGTGCCAGAGAGTGGCTCAAGTTGTTTGATTCTATAAAGTCTTATTTAACCCTCTAAACACCCTTTAGCAGTAGATCTGTTATTTCCATTTTTATTTTTTATTAGTACGTGTTTGCAGTACATAATGATTGCATTCCTCCTGGGGAGTCTGTACGTGTACATAACACAGCTCAATTCTTTTTTTATTCCCTTCCTTTCCCCTCCCTTTCCCTCGCCCTCCATGTCTTGGTCCCCTTCCCATTTGCAATAGATCTGTCTCCCTGTTTCCTATCTTATATTTTTGTTTTTGTGTTTCTCACATGAGAGAAACTATATGATATTAAATCTCATGTGTCTGATTATTTCACTTAAAATTATGGTCTTGAGGTTCATCCATGACTCGTTTATCCTGTTTTATAGAAGAATAGTACTCCATTGGGAATAAATACTACATTTAACTTATCAGTTTATCTGTTGGTAAAGATATAGGTTGCTTCCAAGATTTAGCTATTGTGAATTGTGCTGCTATAAACATGGTTATGCATATACCACTATAATATGATATCTTTAACTCTTTTGGGAGAATACCTAAAACTATATGGAATTTCTATTTTTAGTTTTATGGGGAATCTCTATGCTAATTTCCATAGTTAACATTCCTACCAACAAAGTAGAAGTGTTCTTTTGTTCACCACAGATTAACCAGCATTTGTTATCGGTTGGTTTCTTGATGACAGCCATTCTTTCTGGAGTGGGATAGAATCTCAGTGTTGTTTTAATCTCAGTGTTGTTTTGTCCAAAAAATAGCTGGCAAAAATTTTCCCCATTCTGTAAGTTGTCTCTTCTTTTCATTGCTTGTTATCTTTGCTGTGCAGAAGTTTTTTAATTTGCTATGATTCCACTTTTTTTTTATTTTAAAAGTAAAAGAACAAAAACATTAACAAACAGATACAAAGTAGCATAAGAATAGTACAATCAAAACTGAGTTACAGACAAGGTGACATGGAGTCAACAATGGTTGTTGCATTACATATTGATAACTTCGAAATGTATATTCAGGAAAACAGAAATAGACATGCAAAACTGATCAAACAAATAGTCATCAACTATTCCTTACAATAAAGTGACCTAAGTCAGTAGTACAACTAAGTTAGATATGCTGCATATACATACATACTTACTTACATACATAGATAATTATCCTTTCCTTCCTAATTATCCCTTCCTTCCTTCCACTTGTTGATTCTTGGTGTTGCTCTTTCTTGTGCTTTTGGGTTCTGCTGAGAAAATCTTTGCCATGTCTATGTCTTCAAGAACTTTACTTGTTTAATCTTCCAGCAGATCAGTATTTGTTTTAAAATTTAGATCTTTGATCCATTTTGATTTGATTTTTGTACATGGTAAGAGATGTATATTCAACATTCTCTATGTGGATAGCCAGTTTTCACCACAGTATACAAAGCTAAAGTGGTGGAAACAGCGTGAGACTGGCACACTGCTGATGTCTGGTGGTTTATTGAGGGGAACAGTGAATGCTTAATTAATTTTTTAAATATTTTGACCAATGTTGCATGCTTATGTCTGGTAATCTGAGCAACTGATATGAAGACAACGATATGTAATATAACAACCATTGATGAATTCCTACCATCTTGTCTAAGTGAAATTCTATATTGTCTCTAATGTTTCTTGAAATTATTATTTTCTCATTCTCTTTAATGGTTTGATCAATCATTCTTACATCTGGTAATCTGAGCAACTTCATTGAAGATAAAATATGTAATACAACAGCTGTGTTGATCAAGGGAACAGAATAGTGCATGCAGAAACATCCCTAGGCACATTCAGCTCTCTGATTTTGACAAAGGGCCCAGAAATATACACTGGAGGAAAGATGGCCCCTTTAATGATGGTGCTGGGAAAGCTGACTCTGCACATATAAAAGTAGATCTTCTTGTCCACATTCTTATTTAGCAAATAAGAAAAGTGAAGCTTAATGAAGTTAAATAACTTGCTGAGAAACTAAGGTTAGCAAGTGATAGGATACAAGCCCATTATCATTTTATAGAGTTTAATGTAATGTTTTCTTTGTTTTAATGGATTAAGTTTGGTTTATTTTGTCCATGGCTTTATTTTTAATCTTTCTATCGATGTATTTGTTTTGTGGTGCTCTGAATCAAATGCGAAGTCTCGTGCATTTTATGTAAGTGCTCTTCCCCTGAGGTACACTTCTCAGCCCAATACACTCATCTACCCTAAAGGATACAGGCCCTACTTTTAACTTTGCTAATGCTAAATTCTTTTTTTGTTTTTCTAAAATTCATCCCTGGACCTATATTCTTCAGCCTCTCAGAACCAACAGTAAAAGAACATCTTCTTAATTTCATCTGCTGTAATGCATATGGTTAACGCTTTACCCACGACTACTTTTCAATCATTATTACTACAACCTAGGAATAAATTCTAGCCTAGTTTATAATTGCTAATTATTGTTTACTAATTGATGAGTAAATATATTACCTAATAAATGTATAAAACATTAAGTTTTTTAATCACTGTATATCTTTTCAAAACCCCAATACAAGCATTTAGTTATATAAGTAAGTTTACAAAATTTCTTGATGTGACCTAGGTAAGCTAATTCTAGCTCTAGCTCCACAGCAGTTCTCCTTTGCACGTCATCTCACTCTGGAGCTCTTAGCTTCACCTTTGGGCAGTCATAACACAACCTGAATTCTAGGGCTGTCTCATTTTTGTACCTGTGGCTCCTTTTTCTTCCTGGCTTGATGATGATATAGGACTGTTTTCCTTTCTTACTTAGTTCAATATTTTTTCCCTGAGTAAGTTTCCATATATGGCTCTTTTCAATTATGTTTTCTGCTGGGCATGGTGGCACACGCCTATAATCCCAGCACTCAGGAGGCTGAGGCAGAATTGTTGAGTGTTCAAGACCAGCCTGGGCTACAAAGTGAGTTCAAGGCCAATCTGAACTACATAGCGAGACCCTATCTCTAAAACACACACACACACACACACACACACACACACACACACACAAAATAAATCAATTATGTTTTCTGGGATCATAACTGAATCTTTCAATATGCCCACTGGCCTTTTTTTTCTCATCTATTATGTTTAAGTTTATTTCTTTTGTTCCAACATTTCCCTCACAAAGACAAATTATCTGTTTGTCGAATCCTCTTCTCCATCTCCTATTTATATTATCTGCTTTTATCATTTAACCTTTATTTTTACATTCTGGGAGAGTGTGTATTCATTGATTTCATTTTGTACAGGGCTAAATCATCACTTTTTGCCTCTGATGTAAAGTTTAATTATATTATTTAATTTTTAATGTACTTTACATCTTTGTTAACATTTCACATATCCCTTTTCATTTCATCCTCTTACGTTTTCATCAGAGCCTTTCCCCCTTTGTAATTTTTGTCTAGTATTACATGGGGACCATGTTTCCTTGCATACTATGGAGAATATTATTTCTTCATGGTTTATTCTAGTCTTTCTCAAAGACAGTCTGTATCTGTTCTCTTCCCATATTTCCATGGTGGCATAGTTAGGGGATTAGAAGGGGAACAATTTAATACAGGACACACAATTTGTAAGATTATTTTATAATAGTCACCCAAGGAGTCGTATATAAGGAGAGTTCATGAAATGTCTCCACACCCTGAAGACCAGAAGTATCCAGCTGAGGGCCTGGCTCCCATAGTAATATCTATGCAAGTCCATTTCACAGATCTGTGCTGTGAAGGTCTAAAGGTCAGTGGTGGACGCTAGCAAGTCTCTGCCAGCAGGGTAAAGTATCCGTGGTAGCAGACTGAGGGCCCTGCACTGGAGCAAGAAAGCAGTGCCCAAAGTAAGAGTCAGAGCTCCTCTAAAAAGTACCACAGCCATCCCCAGTGACAGTGAGGTTCCGAGCTCCTCTGATGATAAGTACAGCCAAGTTCCCATCAGGGAAGCCAGCGTGACAGACTTCTCCAGAAGCCTCAACAGTGCATCATCCCCTCCCCACCAGAGCCAGGAAGCAATGCTCAAAGTGAGGACCAGAGCTCCCCCAAAGTGAACTGTACCCATTGTCAATGACAGTGAGGTCCCGAGCTCCTTTAATGAAGAGAACAGCCAAGTTCATCAGAAAGGCAGCATGACAAGCCCCTCTGGGAAAGCTAGCAGCTCCCTACAGCTTCCCAACAGCTCCCAACAGCTTTTAAACTTCTTCTCAAGTTCTACCTTTTATGCTGCTGGCAGCAATCCTCAGGTAGGTCTCCCAAACCCAGCACCGTGCTGGTTCTGTTCAGCTGGGTGTTACAAGTTGACCATCCATTGTCAATCCACCACACATGGCATTTTTCCATTATCTCTGTGTTAGTTATAAGCTTGATTACCCTTCTTTCTTCATTCTTTATGAGGAAATACTGCTTAGCCCTGACCTAGTTCTCTGACCATTAAAATAATGGTCAAAATCCAGTCTAGTTGCAAATTCCTTGTTATTATCTGCCTAGAGCAGCATACTCAGCTCTACTGAGGGGACAGTCCCTTTCATGTCCTCCTAGTTCTCTAGTTCTCAGAGCCAATGAAGGCAAGTTACAATTCATAAAACATACCGCTGGGTCCTTTCATCTTTCTGCTATTTTTAGTCCTTTCTTCCTGGAAATCATATCTCTCAAGATGCCATCAGCCATTATATGTACCCTGAACTTCCTTAACATTAATCTCTTAAGAATGGCTGACCTTTCAAATAAATTGACAGAAGAAAAGAGCAACAGAAAGGAAGACCTGGCTACCTCAAAAACCAGCACAGTGAGCCTCTCTGAGATTGGGAGTCCGGGTGCTGGACTATAGCAACTTAGGGAAGAGAAGAAGTAGGAAGAAGGAGCCCCAACACCCAGGCGAGTTCTGAAGTATGAATCGGAGCCCACGGAGTGAGATGATGGACCTTAAGGCAGAAGAGGAAGGCGGCAAACTGCGCTTTCTCCCTCACTCCCAGCTCACGGCATGAAAGTGGAGGCTTGGGTGTACAGGAGTGCAACGACGATGGGGGCAGGGGACCTGGAGGCCTCCAGGGAGACACGCACCAGTGGAGCAGAGCAGTGGACACTGTGGGCTGCTGCAGCTGGATCCAACCACCTCTGCTTATATGTGCAGCATTTTGGCACAGTACCCCGTTCTCCCAGGATGGAGCACAGTATTGTTATTGACTTCTCAGCAAACTGCATGTTGGAACCATAAGAAAACCAATTAACAGCAACAGCTGTAATGCTTTGGCTATAACAATAAAATCAGCATGAATTATAGCATTAAATATAAACTGACTATTGTAAAATCTAAGGACCAATAAAGTACCAAACTTATCTAATTACAGTATGAACACTAAGATAAGCCAAATACTACTTTAGGTCAGTTCTCTGTCATCAACGGTTACATTGATTGAATAAGCTCCTCAAAAAAAACTACATGGTGAATGGTCACAGCTTCCTCACACCTAGAAAATGCAAACTCCTCACTTAGGATACAAAGTGCATGGGATGATTGGGGTAGAAGGCCAGGAAGAGATTATAAGTGGCTACAAGGAAAGTTGCAAATCCTATATGTACGTGTTCATTATCACAGTGGTGATGGTTTCTAGGTTTCACAAAGAATATCTGCCATGCCGGCCCACCTCACTGTACTGTGTTCTCCTAAAAATAAGACCTAACCAGATAAAAAGACAGCCTGAATCAGCCTCTCCTTGTTCTACCTGCATTACAGAGTAGCCATCAAGCAGGAGAATAGCAAGTATGATCTTCTTCATGACACTGGCCACCACCATGGTAACAACCAGTGAGGGCTATTTCCAGTTAGGTCATTTCAGTTAGGTCTTATTTTCAGGGAAACACAACTTTGTTGCAAAGGTCCTTAAAGGAGATGGAAGACTCAAAAGATGTCATGATGTCTGTGCCCATAATCAGGGCCTGTTGGGTATGGCTTGTGGAGGTACTTGGGAAGAAGGGACCATAGCAGGGTTGGCTTCCCAGGAAAACTGGCATGAAGGAATCCATGAATGAGTGTGGCCTGACTGCCTACACTGGCCGCACTGGCCGGACTTCTGCCAGGCTCCCTGTGAAGTCATTTCCAGTAGTGGTGTCTGGCCTGGGTGGACGTACACCAAGGACCTCAGTGTCCCCACGGAGTCGGTGGCTGATTCCATTCTTCCTCCTTAGGTGCCTTTGACTCTCTTGGTTTTTTGTGCTTGGCTCTGGAGACACCCACTCAGAGCTACTGGGTGTTTCTGGGCCTGGCAAAACTTGCCTTGGCTCTTTCCAGTTTCTGGGCCATTGGTATTTGGGCATAGGGAGACTGCGTGCATACCTTGATTTTGCTAGGTCACTGATCATCCCTCCTGGAGAGACCTTCCAAGGTGTGTCTCTGACAGTTTAGTGGCTGCTGCAGTGTGGCCTGTGGTGTCTGGATGGAGTCAACCATCTTCTCAGTCTTTCACATATGTTTCTCTGCCTGGGGTCCTGAGGTTGTGGCCTCACAATATGGGGAAGCAGCTCAGCATGTTCGCTTCTGGCCATCAGCTCAGGAGACAGCTGTTACTATAGTGAGCCTATTAACAAGGGTTCCAAGTTCTGTTTGGGCAAGTTGTCAAGGAAGTGAGGTCCCATCTTAGGGTTCTACAACCTGAGTCTCCTCTCTGGTAAGACAACCCTATGGCCCATCTTTTCTTCAGACTAAATAAATCAGTGGCTACTTACTAATTTTATGTATTTATGAAGCTTTTTATCTATCTATCATCTATCAGTATTTTACTTTTGCATTACTGGGCTTATCCCTGCATCTCCATAATGAACTACAAGTTCCTTAGGCTGTTTTTTTTTCCAGATATGCACTAAGTGTCTCAGTATGTCACAAAATTGATCAGGTTGGACTCTACCTTGTCATCATCTTGCCTCACCTTCCCAGGGTGCTGGGGTTACAGTCACATTCCATTTTGCCAGATCCAGTGTGCTATTTAGAAACAGCAAAACTAGGGACATATTGGCAGTATTAGGCATTGTCTCTTTTAAAGAAACGTGTGCATTGACACTTTGCATGTGGTGGGTGCAGTGCTGAGGGGCCTTATGCATATAACGGAGGCACTTTCTCTGAAGATGTAGTGCTGGAGATTTACACTTAGACAGCTGTGGAATTTCAGGATGCCCTTCTTTCCTGAATTGATTATATCATAATTTCCATTTAATTAGGTAGTACCGAGACTTTCTAGAATTTTCCATAATAATTTCCCTTAGGAGATATGATTGTTTCTTCGAAAGTTTACCTTCTTGGGTGGTAGGGTGGATCCCTAGCAGATAGTAGCTTTGAGGTGCACACAAATGATTCATTATTCTTTCTTAGCTAATGAACTTAATATCAAGGTATAGTATTCAGTATAGCAACATGTTGTCTTTTGACAACAATGTTTCACCCCAAAGTGGGTAGAAGAGGAAGGAGATCCATATACTGTATCACCTTATTTCGAAGAAGCCTTTAGGCTTTCTGAAGGAAAACTTCTAAACTCTTAATTAATACACCACTTTGTGTACCATAGCATCCTAAAATGCCTTCTCCAAAAGATAAATCTATCTACCATAGATGTTCATGGCTCTGGAGAAAGCTTTGTTTTGCAAATGGCCATACATTTCAAGACAAACGTTTCAGCAGCTATGCCAGTGTGCTGTGTGCACAGATCATATAGGAAGGCTTGGACGCCAGTGTATGAAACGCAAAGTCTTGGTTCATAAGAAGTGCCACGAACTTGTCACAACTGAATGTGGGCAGCATTCTTTGCCACCGATCACAAGATGCCAATGGATCAGTCAATCATCCATGCCTCCAGACCTGGCACAGACAGTAATTCCATACAGTTCTGAGGGTTTGGGACAAGTTGGTGAAGAAAAGGAGGCAGCAAACACCAGGAAAAGTGAAAGAGCTTCGTTCAGTTTAGGTCTTCAGGACTTCAATTTGCTCCATGTAACAGGAGAGGAAGTTATGCAAAAGAACTGTTGGTTCAGCAAAAAAAAAATAGAGATCATATTTACTCAATGAAAGTTTTGAAAACAAGAGCTTGCCAACCTTGATTGGGTACAGACAGAGAACCATGTTTGGAGCAGGCATCTAAGCGTCCTTTTCTTGCTGCAGTGCATTCTTACTTTCAGACAGAAAGCAGACTGTTCTTTGTTCTAGGCTATGTAAATGGAGGAGGTCTAGTGTTTCGTATGCAGCAACAAAGAATACTTTCTGAAGAACATGGCAGGGTTTACTCTGTAGAAGTCAGCGTAGCACTCAGTTATCTTCATGCACAAGGGATACCTTAGGGAAATTTGAAATTGGACAATTTATTACTGGACTCAGAAGGGCACATTGAATTCAGTGACTATTGTGTGTGTAAGGAAAGACTACAGCCAGGAGAAGCGCTCCCAATTACCTTGCTCCAGAAATTATAAGAGAAGATTATGGTTTCAGTGTTGACTGGTGGACTCTTAGAGTACTAATGTTTGAAATGATGATCAGAGACTCTCCATTTCATCTTGTTGAGAGCTTTAATAACCCTTATGAAAACTCAGTTGATTATCTCTTGGAAGTTATTTTGAAAAGAAAAATTCATATACCACATTGTCTGTCTGTAAAAACTGCAAATGTCTTCGAGACTTTTCTGAACAGGGACCCAAAGGAATCATCGGGCTGTCATTCACAAACAGGATTTGCTGATGCTCAAGATCATCCATTCTTTCAAAATGTTAACTGGGGCACGATGCAGCAAATCAGGTGATCCCCTCTTTAAATGAAGTACTTCTGGGGAATTTTGTTTGGACAACTTTGATTTCTGGTTTATTAATAAACCTGTCCAGCTCACTCCAGATGATAATGACATTGTGAGGAAGATTGATGGATATGAATTTGCAAGTTTGAGTATGTCGATTGTCTGTCAATGTATGAAGAAGAATGGATCTGATCCTCATTTTTCAAATATGCATTCCGCTTATGTTGCCAAATTTTATTTTAAAAATGAAAGAACAAAAGCATATTAACAAATACACATCCATTTACAAAATAGCACAAGAACAGTACAAGGAATACTGAATTACAGACAAGGTGACAGGAAATTAACAATGGTTGCTGTATTACACATTGATAATTTCAAAGCGGTTACTCAGGAAAACAAATATAGACATGCAAGACTGATCAAATAATGAATCATTAACTGTTCCTTTCAACAAAGTGATATGTCAGTAGTATAATTATGTTACCTATCCTGTATATACATATATACATAGTTTTCCCCTTCTTTCTTTTCTCTTTTCCCTCATCCCAGTTTCTCTTTACTTTTGAACAGTTTCCTTTCATTTCACAGTGGCTATCATATCTCCTAATTTTAATCACTCTTTCAGGTTCTTACACTACTAAGACAATACCATGCTTACACATGCAGGTCTGGTTTATTTCACTTATGAGTATGGTCTCTAGTTGTGACCATTTACCTATAAAAGCCTTGAGTTTATCTTTCTATATAGCTGAGTAGTACTCCATTATCTAAAAATATCACAACTTTTTAATCCATTCCTCAGTGGATGGGCATTTGGGTTGCTTCCACGATTTAGCTATTACAACTTGCACTGCTGTAAATATGGTGCACATATATCGCTGTAATATGACGTTTTCAGATCTTCTGGGAAAATACCCAGAAGGGAAATAGCTGGATTGAATGGGACTTCCAGCCCTAGTTTGCTGAGGAATCTCCAAACTGATTTCCACAGTGGTTTCACCAGTCTGCATTCCCACTAGCAGTGGAGAAGAGTTCCTATTTCTCCACAGACTCGCCAGCATTGTTATTGGTTGATTTCTTAATACTAGCCATTCTTACTGGGGTGAGATGAAACATCAATGTTGTTCTAATTTGCATGTCTCGAATGACTAATGATGTCGAGCATTTTCTTGTGTATTTATTTGCCATTTGTATTTCTTTGAGAATTGTGTGTTCATCTTAGCTGCCCATTTCTGGATTGGGTCTTTGAATTTGGGAGGGCTGGTGTTTTTTAATTCTTTATATGTTCTAGATAGAAGTCCTTTGTCTGAGGGATAGTCAGCCAAAATTTTTTCCCTGTTTGTGGGTTTTCTTTTACTCTGCTGGTGATTTCTTTAGATGTGCAAAAACTTTTCAGTTTTTGGACAATTTATTACTGGACTCAGTAATAAAAAAGAAGGCCTTTGTCCGAGAGACAGCTAGCTAAATATTTTTCCCAATTTGTGGGTTATGTTGCCATTTAATGCATGGAAAAACTTCTTACCCAACCTGGATTAAATTAACCATTTTATAATCTTCTGGAAGCTCATTTTAATTTTTTGTAGTTATGTTTAGATGTAATACTTGATTCTTACAATCTATAACAGGGATTATTGAATATTTTTATTGATGAGTGAGTTTTCATGATTTGACTTAGATAACAATGAAGCTATCGCTTGTTAAACAATCTTGTAAACATTCCATTTGTTGAGCAGAGACACAAAGTGTAATACCTTTTCTTGTTATTTATGATACAAGAAAGTAATATGTCTTTTAAGTAGAATGTCTTGCTTATACTTGTTTTATCTCAAACAATGTTACCTGTACTTTGGGCTCCAGTTTATGTAGTCTTCAGGGAATCCAAAAATTAATAATAATAATTTTGAATTTGTCTGCAGAAAACACATATATTATAGTTCTAGCTCCTTGGCTAAGTTGTTTATTTAGTAAGATAACACGAGATACATAGTAGAATTCCAGGGGCAGAGTTCTTCAAACTATCTTTATTAAAATTAGTGGTTACCAATTTATTACTTATAGAGTTGCCAGGTATAGCATTCCTCTGTTTTAGTACCATTTTTATGCAAAGGACTTGAAAAGTAACCTTCACTGTTTAAATAAGTTACAATGGTACAATCTTAGTAAAGTTTAATTTTAGGTAAGCTTTCTAGTTTTCAATTTGGAATGATATAAAATTTGTAGGTATTTAGTAAATTATCTTTTTATCCTTTTATGGATGCCCATTTTCATTAGAAATGTAACTCTTCCAAAGCTTATAGTCATGTAATATCTTTTCTTCAAATAACTGACTTTGAGAGTAATGAAAACCTCAAAGAAAAATACTTACATGCATTGACAAGTTCATTTGCAAGGTATATATTTCTCTTAATGCCTGGAACTTGTTTTAAAACAAAAAGTAGTATTTACAACATAAACTTATAGAAAATTCTAATATGTCAGAAATATGCTTATGATCCAGCTTTTAAGTGTTCATTTTTCTCACGGAACATTCCATAATATAGAGTAACCACAGGATATTTGTTTAAAATGTTTATTATTTAGCCCACATTAGAATTCTTTTGGGCCTTTGGACCTCATTTTGAGAAAAACTTTCTTCAAGTTATTCTTTTGTCCTCTAGTTACATAACAGAAAGTGTATTCATGGTATAACATTTTAAGATGCTATAAGTAGCAATTTACAAACTTAGGAACATTTTTGAACAAATTTTAAATGAATGACTTCATTAGATATCTTACTCAACAAAATCTTATCAGTTGTCTACCAATGATATACACATAAGGAGCATTTTTCTTTGATGAGATTTTAACCTTTATTCAGAGTGCTCTTTCATTTTTAAAATTTTCAAGTAGTAAAATTGATTGTATATGTCTTATGCAGAATTGCTTCACAAATATGTTTAACTGTTCTATTTGTTACAGTTTTTAAATGTGATGCCAGTTCTTTTCATATAATATAAGTTCTTTCCAAATATTGACCAGGGGAATAAGGCACTTTACATTGTAGTCAGAATGGTTAGCACTTTGGTGTTCTAGGAAGTAATTTATTTTACATAACCCTGTGGTCAGATCATTTGTGTCTGAACTGAATTTCAAGTACCTTGTTCAGTTCTTTACTTTATAAAACTGTTTTGTTTTGACGTTTGTCATGTAGAATACCACCTTAGTCATCAAATTGTAATCTCTATTTTTGTACCTTCTTATTCATGTTAAAAACCTTTAAACAAAATATTTAATAGACAATAAAACAATAAACAATATTTAATAGACAATAAAACAATAAAATTGTTTTAAATGAGCACATAAGTCGTACAGAAAAAGATCTTAACTTTTAGGAGTATTAGAATCATCTGCAGGTGACTCTTGATGCTGGCTCGGGAATTTCTGATTAGGTAAGTCTGAGGTGATGCTCTGTATTTACCTCTCTAGTAGGTTCTCAAGTAACACTGATGCTACTGGTCTAGACCCTACCAGACCCACCACAGTCAAGGGCTATCTATTCTCCACAGCAGACAGTGGTGAGAGTGAATATTGCTGTTTTGCTTGTTTCCAGGTCATAGCTATATCATAAATTCAAACTTAAACGTATTTTTTCTGGGTGGAAGAGATTAAAAACACCCTACATATTTTATCTATAAGATATTTATTTTGGCATTTTAGAGTAGTAATTATTTATATTTTGAGGACATAGAATGTTTTAAGGGCTGATAGCTACTTACCCTTTTAAATGAGTTGGTGAACACCATTTTTAAAAAAATAACATAATATCCTTTCAGATGGGTGTTCCATAACTGCTTCATAATTCTTCTATTGTGCTTTTAGTCTATTATCAATTTTTCAATATTAGAAAGTACAGCCACATTATACACCTTTATAAATGAGGTCATTTCTCATTTTTTGATTACTTTCTAGGATATTTTATTTTAAAAATAGTTATATAACCTTTTTTATGGCTACAGGTAAAACTTGCTAAATTATTTCTTTAAGTATATGTCATACTAATCCATCCAGGCTATTCTCACAGGGGCAAAATACGATTTTGTTAAAATAATATAGAAAAAGGAGTTATTATCATTATTATTTCATTTTATTTTTCTTACCTTTTTCTGTCAAGAAATGTCCTTCTACCCTGCTCAATCAAAACTTGCTTTAAGATACCTACTTTCTCTTCCAGTAGATTCAGTGTTCCTGTTTTAATTTTTAGATTTTTGATCCATTTTGATTTTAGTTTAGTGCATGGTGATAGACATGGGTCTATTTATATCATCTTCAGCATGTGGAAAGGCATTATTTCCAGGACTATTTATTAAACAGGCTGTCTTTCTGCCAGTGAGCATGTTTAGTCCCTTCATCATAGATAAGGTGGCTATGTGTGTAGGGATAGGCGGAGAGTTCATGAACAAAACACAAACTGCATGGAAGTACTTTAGAGAATCAACAACTAGGATCTCATCTTATTAAAGTTTTTATACTTCAAAAGAAAACACCAACAGACTGAAAAGAAAACCCACAGATTTGGCAAAAATTTTAGCCAACTGGCCCTCATACACAGGATTTCTATCTAGGACATATAAAGAACTAAAAAAAAAACAGCCCCCTGCAAATTAAAAGACCTAATCCAAAAATGGGCATCTGAGATGAATACACACTTTGCAGATGAAGAAACACCAATGACAAATAAATATATGAAAAAATGCTCAACATCATTAATCATTTGAGAGATGTAAATTGAAACAACACTGAAATTCCATCTCAACCCAGAAAGAATGGCCATCAAGACATCAACCAATAATAAATGCTGGAGGGGCTGTGGGGAAAAAGGAACCCTTCTCCGTTGTTGGCTGGAATGTAGACTTGTACAACCACTGTGGAAATCAGTGCCAAGACTCCTCAAAAAACTAGGACTAAAGGTCCCATTCTATTCAACTATTCCTTTTCTGGGTATTTTAAGAATTAAGAACATCATACCACAATGATATATGTGTACCCAATTGTGCTATTTATAGCAACACAATTTGTAATAGTTAAATCTTGAAAATGACCATCAACCGAGGAGTGGATAAGAAGATGTGGTGTGGTATTTTCATACAATGAAGTACTACTCAGCTATAAAGGATAAACTCGAGGCTTTCATTGGTAAATGGATGCAACTAGAGAGGATACTCATAAGTGAGATACATCAGACTCACCTGTGTGAACATCATACTGTCTTCCTACTGTAAGAAATTGAAAGATTAAATAAGATCCAAAATGTAAATAGATATTGTGAAAGGAAAAGAAACTATTCAAAAGGAAAGAACAACTTGGATGCTAGAAAGGAGAAAAGAAGGGGAAAAAATATGTATTATATATATACAATAACTAAGATAATTGTACTATTAATCTATTAGCTCATTGAAAGAAACACTGTTTATATTGTTTGATAAATTTTGTATGCCTATATCTGGTAAGAAGATAATAATATGCACTATAATAACCATTGTTAATTTCCTATCATCTTGTTTTGAAATTCTCTGTCATTGTTTTCATTGGGTTTTTTTCTCTTTAAAATAAATTTAAAAAAAAAAAACTTTCTTCGCAGGCACACACCAAAACAAGAATAACAGAAGGGGTCTTTTTACATAGGAAAAAAAGACCAGAATTTCTCTCTTCATAATAATATACCAAAGAAGGACCGGCAGGAAGCTAATTTTGGCAGTCCGAGAAATCTTTTTGTGCTGCACCTTAAGAAGGGATCTTATTACAGGTCTGACCTTTCCTGTCCAGCACGTCAAAGCCTGTGACCGAGCAGCACAACCAGATCACTCATACTGACCAAAAGTGCTCAGCACAGGCTAAACACTAGAAAATATTGGTCCTGGGCCAGGAAATATAAATGAGGGGCAGAGAAGAAGGGAGCAAGAGATTTTTAAAACCAGAATCTTAGAGCAAATGGGAAGAATTACAGAGAACCAGAAGTGACAAAGTCTTCAGTTGTCTTCAAAACAGTGAATGTGGGAAGAGGCTGCGATGGCGACCAGGTGAGCAGCAAGGGAGCGAACCTCCTTAATAAACACCACCAGCTCGAGACAGACTTGGCGAGCGTGAATGCCGGGACCTCGGCTGGGAAGTTTAAACTGGGCGTATTTCTCTGAGATGCCGGGGGAGATGTGGTAGGGCGGACCAGGCTGCCGGGGCGAGACGTGGGAAAGCCCCAGACGCTGGGAG